>CADDXX010001015.1:93922-140962 GCA_902810485.1 Alauda arvensis | reverse complement strand
GGGAAAACCAATTTGGGCTGCTGAGGAGTGGAAAAACATTGCTGCTCGCTTAGAAAGGCTACCTGTGAAGGTCCGCCACGTAGATGCCCATGTCCCCAAGAGCYGGGCTAATGAGGAGCACCGCAACAACGAGCAGGTAGATCAGGCTGCAAAGATAGAGGTGGCAAAGATAGACTTGGACTGGCAACACAAGGGAGAGCTGTTCCTGGCTCGATGGGCCCATGATGCCTCAGGTCACCAAGGCAGAGATGCCACCTATAAGTGGGCACGCGACCGGGGGGTGGATCTAACCATGGACAGCATCTCGCAGGTTATCCATGACTGTGAGACGTGTGCTGCCATCAAACAGGCCAAGCGGGTGAAGCCCTTATGGTATGGTGGGCGGTGGTCCAGGTATAACTRTGGGGAGGCCTGGCAGATTGACTACATCACCCTGCCCCAAACCCGCCAAGGCAAGCACTACGTGCTCACAATGGTAGAATCCACCACAGGATGGTTGGAAACCTACCCAGTGCCTCATGCTACTGCCCGGAACACCATCCTGGGCCTGGAAAAACAAGTTCTCTGGAGGMWTGGTACCCCTGAGAGGATTGAATCAGACAATGGGACTCATTTCAAAAACAGCCTTATAAACACCTGGGCTAGGGAACATGGCATTGAGTGGGTGTACCATATTCCTTACCACGCACCTGCAGCCGGGAAAGTCGAACGGTACAATGGCCTGCTTAAAACCACCTTGAAGGCACTGGGAGGGGGGACTTTCAAGAACTGGGAGACTAACTTAGCAAAGGCTACATGGTTAGTGAACACYAGAGGTTCCACCAATCAAGCTGGCYCTGCCCAATCAGAGCCCCTGAGAACAACAGATGGAGATAGGGTTCCAGTGGTACACATGAGGGGTATGCTGGGAAAAACTGTTTGGGTTAATTCTGCTTCCAGCAAAGACAATCCCATCCGTGGGGTTGTCTTYGCTCAGGGACCAGGTTGCACCTGGTGGGTGATGCAAAAGGATGGAGAGACCCGATGCGTACCTCAAGGGGACCTTGTGCTAGGGTGAGCCACACATGACACTGTCCCTGCATGCATATCTTCATGTACATAGATATATATATATMATTAAGGTAGTTATGTATGTATTTAATTTAAAGGTTTGAATTCAATGTAGTATGTTGATATGGGAAAAAATTCRGGGTGGATAATGTTGGGGGTTAGATTTGGTTTTGTTTTGTTTTGTTTTGCCCTTGGAATTTTTTCCCTGGAGTTGCTGRGACACTGATGATTATCACTGCCTTTACACTGATAGTTAAAGGTGTGATTATCGGTACTTAACAGAGACAAAAGAGGCCGGGGAGGGAAGGACCTGAAGGGACAGAGAAACTGGGGGCTGGACACTCTTTGCCTGGCACTGGAGAGAGAGGACACTCTTTCGCTTGCTGGGAGAGAAGTTTTTTTTTTTCTTCATTTTGTCACCATCGGCTCTGTTCCTGGGAAAACCTTCCATCTGCCTGTGTGCCCAGGGATTTCCTGAGCTCTCCTCCTGTCCCACTGGAGTGGGCCCGACCCTGCCCCCCCACCTCCGCTTTTGTGGATTTTTGCCTACGCTGACCTCAAACCTCCTGCTCAGCCAGGACACTTCTACTGGTCCAGCTACCACTGCGGGAAYGGCCCATCTGCCTCACCAGCGGCCCGGGATCTTGCACTGTTGCAGCTTGGTGCCTCAGAGCCACCGGGATCAGACTGCCCTGGGATTTGTAGTCCCTCAAGGTTGTGCCTTAGTGTTGATGCTGTAGTTGTTTGTTTGTTTATTCACTTGTTTTGTTAGATATATATATATATAATAGTAAAAAACCTGTTATTCCCAGTCCCACATCTCTGCCTGAGAGCCCTTTAATTTCAAATTTATAATAATTTGGTGGGAAAGGGTTTGCAGTCTCCATTGCAAGGGGAGCACCGGCTTTTCCCCTAGCAGATACCTGTCTTTCAAACCAAGACATATCATTATTGTAAAAGCAGTATTTTGAAGCTGAATAGAGAAAATTCTTGTCTCTGATAGCTGCTGGGGTCTCACTACATCAAAATAACTGAACTGCAAAAACTGTTGACCTGCTCCTTTGCACCAAAGCAAGAGGATTTGTGTAGAGAGGGGAAACCAATCCCGTATTTTTTTTTATCTGCACGTTAGCTCTTGAAGAGGAGACTGAGTTTGTTTTGACTCTTAAGTTTTTCTTACTCATTCCTGTGTAAGAGCATTTGCCTATTCTGTCAGAAGAAATGTGTGCAGTTCTGTCAGAGTGACTTGTAAAAGTAATTGTAGATGATTAGGTTTATGGCTGTATGGCTGGCTGAGGAGGTGCTGTAATTACGTTTGTGTCACCAGGAACTGAGTGTCACTGAACACCATTAGTAAGCACGCAGGTGACCACAAAGGTGCCTGTGGTACGGGGCACTGGGACTGTGGAAAAGCTGATTCCCTTACGAAGCATTTGTGCTTGAGAGTAGCACATAAGAGTGTGAAACTTCATGGTGGGCATAGAAGTCTGGCATATTTGGAAATAGTCAGCAGRAAGTGGTAACTGAGTAATAAAAGGAAGAGTTGTATGGACTGTGACCACATGGACAACACAGGTTTTGAGTAAGAATTCCAAATATTCCCTTCAAATCTCAAGCAGAATGTAGAGCATATGTTTTTACAGTATGAAGCAGTTACTAAAATTGTTCAGAAAATATGGGCAAAATAATTTACTGTTGCTTTGAAATACTTGAAAGGGATGTGACACAATAAAGCATCCAAAATTCAAGTGTATCTTAATTGGAGAGGAGGGAGTGGGAGAGGTCAATCCTCACATAATAATTTAGAGGTGAGAAGTAATGAAACTATTAGATATTTGTTTTGAAAAGCTATGTTCTATAAGGCTCTGGGTTCCTAAAAATTAATAGAATTTATGTGTGATTTAAACTATTTTTTCTTCCATCTGTTATAAAACTATATAGCTGGGAGTGTCTAGTTTACTTCATTAGCAGTACAGAACAGGCTCTGCTGCAGCCTCTGCTGCATCAGTGACTTTATTTCCTGTGCCAATTCACAGATGTGGGAAGCACCTGTAGGCTGCAGTGCTCTTGATTTTAACAGAAAAAAGACCAGCATTTGTTTTTGGTACAAGGAGAAGTAAGCAGTTAGTGAAGTAATAAGAGGAAGTACAGTTGTTTTGCAGATACATCTTGTAGAAGTTATGAAACAGACACTACTTTGCTTTGGGTTTGAAAATTTGGCTTTCAGCCTCAGAGTCGCTGTAAGGCTTTGTGTCTAGGCTGTTTCTTTTGTGTAGGTTTCAGAAGCAAGCAAGCAATACGATGCTTTCTGTTTGAGAATACTCATGCTGGATAGAAATAGGGAAGTTTGACACATAAGTAATATTGCAACCCTCTGTATTCCTGGGATCATATCTAGGTTTTCCAGGTGTAGTAGTTACTCTGATTAAGCACAGTATTGCACAGTATTTTTACCTACAGTTTATTCTCAGACCATTGCAGTTGGAGCAAAAACCAAATACAAATACTAAAATAATGTTAGTAAGACAGTATTGGCTGCTGTACCAGAATTTGATGAGTAAGAGCTGTAAAATTGGAACGGTGTTTTGTAGGGGAACTTACACACTGCGCTAGGGATAACCATAGGTTTTCCCTTAAACTAACAGATTTYTAGATGAGAATACAAATGGCAGTAGGAGCTGTAAATATTTCTTAGCTCATGCTGATCTTTTTCTGCCACAAAGGTTTGACTGTAGCTATAAAACTGCTAGTTTAGATCTGTTGTAGTGTATTAGCTTGAGCTCCCTGGTCACTGTGATCCAAGTCCTGGCATGTTTTCAGGTCGCAGCTGTCATAACTTCAGGGGAAGTTTAAGACTACTGAAGAGGTTTCTGTATAATCCAGTAGATTTCTCTAGTACATAGAGCTTTTTAGTTAAGTACTAGTTAAGTTTAGTTAAGTATTCCCAACATTACAAAAATGTGTACACTTCTTACTAAGAGACTTTTATGGCCAATAGAGTAAATAATTTTCAAGCTGAATAGAACAGTAAGTAGTTCTACTTACAGGATATGACGAACTCATTCAGAGTGTGAAGCCAGTGTTTCTGTGTTCTTCATTCTTCAGTTTGTTTGTTTGCTGTTCAAACAGGTAGTACATTTCTCAGAAAATATAACCAGATATACTGAGTTCTGTGATTTTAATATTTTTTTTTCTACTGGATATCCTTTCAGTCTTACATAGTTGAATGTATGATGTACACAGCAAACATGCAGCAAATATGGTGTAGACTTGAAATCTTAAAGATTTTGTATGGTAAAAAATTTGAGTTTAAAAAAAAGTTCAGAGAATTTTGGCTGTCTTAAGGTTAGAAATACATGGATCTTGGGTTTTTTTATTTCTTGAAGTTTACATTRTTTGTGTAGCCAAGATACTTAATATTTTTTGTTTGTGCCTGAGTAATTCAGTAGTTGAAGTCAGGAAACACTTTAATGAGGCATTTATTTTCAGAAGCAAAATGAAAGGACAGTTTTAGATTGACAAGCTTTATTACATTTTTGACTYGCTGCCTTTTCTGTAACTTTATAAAATTAACAAATGTTCATTGTAGATTAAGTTGTGACTGACCTCATACTCTAAGAATGCTTTAAAGACAAGGCATTACTGTTTTGACCTTCAGTTTCATCTCATTCATTACAAAAATGAAAATTATGTAATGGTTAGTTTGACTGACAGATCTTCTATTTTAAAAAGTAATACTGCTAGAATTGGATTCATTTTCTTGCTTGTTTGTTTTGTATGAAATTTTACATTCGTGAGTAAGAAAATGATCTCTATTCTGCCCTTTCAGACTGCTCTGGCACAGCTGGAATCTCTTACATTTGATGCTGAACAGACTCATCCACCAGCTATGAAAGAAACCATAGATGGTCTGCCACAGATCGTCGTCGCAGGTGACTACAATGGTATGGAAAAATAATGAAAAAGTAATTTCCACAAAGTTTGTTAGAACAAGTTCAGCTTTCTCTAATACCATATATATATGCAATATTTAGGTATAATTAATGCATAATGCTGTTTTAAGATCTTCTGAATCTGAGTATAATTTTGCTCCACTTGGAAAACTAACCTTTAATGGAGTTACTGTGACTGTACTTTGTAACTATTAGCAATAACATTGATAATATATGTAATTTGAGCTCATCTTAGATGTAAAACAAGGTATTAATGCTTTTTCTTCATCATGGCTTTAGGTCAAGAGCAGTGTTGTACTATCTGTTGCAGTGATTATGTGGAAGGTGAAATCATAACAGAGCTACCATGCCATCATTTGTTTCACAAACCTTGTGTAACTCTTTGGTTACAGAGAGTAAGTACTTCAGGAGGTGGTGGAGGTGGAGGATTTGTGGGGGAGGAGTTGTGTATTTTATGTCTTCTTCTGGGAGGAACAGCTCTTCGAAAATGTGGGATGAAATACCAAGAAATAACTGGCTGTTGAATTTATGCATTATGGAACCAAATTCTAATGCAAGTGAGGAAAGAACTTTATATTTGTACTCACTCACCTGAAGAGTAATTTCTTAAACAGAGAGAATATTTCTGTAAGGGAAAACATTTTCCTTTACTCAGAATGAAAGACATGGATTAGTTACAACTTTTTTTGTAYAGGATAAGCTTTCTTTACTATATTTCAAGTGAAGATGATGGAATCATTTTCTCTGAGAAAAGGGTTCGCTCTGTCTTACCACAATGTCAGGCCCATTTATGGTGACAGCTAAGGCTGGCAGAGGAAATACTGAAATTGTAAATTAACTTTTTAAAAATTACCTTTAGTATATACCTATATAATATTAGATTTCATTTTCATGATCTGTAATCAGTTTCCTTCCAAATGTCTCAAAAAAGCTTACATGATGTTGAAGCTAGACTAAAACAACCATAATTAATTAACTGGTGTGTTTTTTTTTTTTCGTTGCACTTACACTCTCCTTTGTGTGCAGTGCGAGCCTGGACTTGGTAGTTCTCAGTGAGCTTACAGTGTAACACAATTTCCTTAAGAGTATAAGAGAAAGATTAATTGATTGCGCTGTGGGGGTCCTATCAGAACCGCTCTAGCATGGAGGGTTGATGGATTTAGTTGAGGGGTTTATATTTTTATTTTACCTTGATAATGTTGGTTACCTTATATATTTTTCTTATTTTACACAATCCTGCCTTTTTTTTAATCTGTTGTCATAGTAAACTGCTATTGCTGAAAACTAGGACAAAATAATTCCTCTTAGATTTTGGCTGTACCTAAATTATTTTTAATCCTTGCCTCAAAAAAAAAAAAAAAAAAAAACCAAAAACAGTCCCACCTGTAGAATCAATGCTGTGAAGAAGAATTTGGATAACATGATGCATTTTCTATGTAGGTGATGTAAAAGCAAAACAAGTATTTCTTCTGACTTGGTGCTAGCTGTCAACTCCAGATAGCTATGCAGTCAAATTTGAGTTTGGGGTGGTGCTGTTGTAGAGACCCTAAATACTTTATAAATAATTACCTTTAGCTTTTCAGTAGAATTGAATGCAAACTGTGCAAATGACCTGGGTTTTTTTTTTCTCTTTTTGTAGTCGGGAACGTGCCCTGTTTGTCGTCATGTGCTTGCACCTGTACTTCCTGAAGCAGCTGATGACACTGGTTTTTTTATTTGATTGATGATTCAGCATCTTCTGTTAACATTCCTTAYAGGACCCTCAGACTAGGGTCAGAAATAAAATCTGCCACCAAAATAAAAATGTAAATTTTGCCTGTTTTAATTATAATGTGAAAACAATTCAGTATAAAATATTAATATATAGTAATGGGTTGGCTTGGATTGGAAGGAACTCTAAAATTATCTGGCTCCAACCCCCCTTGCTGTGGTCAGGGACACCTTCCTCTAGACCAGATTGCTTCAAGTCCTGTCCAACCTGGCCTTGAACACTTTTAGGGCTAGGGCAKCCACAGTTTCTCTGGGCAGCCTGTACCAGGGCCTCACTGGTCTCACAGTAAAGAACTACCTCCTAATATGTAATCCAAACCTACTTTCTTTTAGTTTGAAACCATTCCACCTCATTCTGTCACATGCCGTTGTGAATAGTCCCTCTCCCATTGTTCTTGGGGAGTCCCTTCAGGGACTGGGAGGCCACAATTACATCACCTCAAAGCTTTCTCTTCTCCAGGCTGAAAAATCCCCATTCTCTCAGCCTTTCCTCATAGCAGAGGTGCTCCATCCCTCTTGGTGTCCCTCTTGGTGTCCCTCCTCTGGACTCTCTCCAGCAGCTCCATGTCCTTCCTGTGCTGGGACCCCAGGGTTGAGGCAGCTCTGCAGGTGGGATCTCACCAGAGCAGGGCAAGAGGGGCAAAATCCCCTCCCTCCCCTGCTGCCCACGGGGCTCTGGATGCAGCCCAGGACACACTTGGCTTTCTGGGCTGGGAGTGCCYMTGGCTGGCTCATGTCCAGCTCTCAGCCCCAGCACCCCCAAGTCCTTCTGGGCAGGGCTGCTCTCCATCTGTTCATCCCCAGCTTGGGCTGGCACTGGGGGCTGCCCTCACCCACATGCAGCACCAGCACTTGGCCTTGTTAAACCTCATGAGATTCCCTTGGGCCACTGCTTGAGCTTGTCCAGGGCCCTCTGGATGGCATCCCATCTCTCAGGAGTGTCAAACTGCGTCACTCAGTTTGGTGTCATCTGCAGATTTGCAAAAAGGACACTTGAGCCCTTCATCTGTGTCATTAATAAAGACATTAAGCAGTTCTAGTCCTAATGGGGATCCTCAAGGGCCACCACTTCTCACTGTTGTTGATCAGGAGTCTGAGCTATTGACTACCACCCTCTGGAYGTGGCCATCCAACCACATTTTAGCAGCCCATTCATGAAATCCATTTCCAATTTAGAGGGAAGGATGTTGTGGGGGACACTGTCTAAGGCTTTGCTGAAGTCCAAATAAATGACAACCTGTAACCTTTTCTTTATCCACTGCTGTAGTCACTCCATTGTAGAAGGCCACCAGGTGGGGAAAGAATGAGGAAGCAAATGGAAAAAGTAAGTTTGTTTCTGTTCAAGTTTGATGTTATTTATATATGAACTAATACATTGGAAGCATTCTGATTCTGGCAGGGGTTGATAATTTGTTTTGGCCATTAGACAGAGAGGTAACAATTTTTTCCTAACTAGCTGTAGCAACAGTAGTTAACATCGTATGAAAAAAAGTTCCTTCAAGTCAAAGGGATAAGGTTACATGGTAAGCTGCCTGATAAATTAAAACTCTGTGGATGCCTTCCTTTTTATACAAGGCAGAAAGAATTTCTGCCTTATCTAAGCCCTTTCTTTCCTTATGATGTGCTTGAGTGAACACCTGAGGAAAATAAACTTTTTTAATAAAGGTGCAAAATGCAATTATTCTGTATCTGTAAAAAAGAACTTCAGATAAACCACATAAGCTGCTTGTTTAAGCTGTGAAAAATATTTGGATCAGAGTATCTGAGTTGAAAGGGACCTCACACATCACCTAATTTTAACGCCCCTTGCAATRGGAGATGGGTTGTTCCAAGCCCAAACCAGCCCTGGCCTTGAACATTTCTAGAGACAGCCACAGCATATCCAGACAGCCTATTTTAGTGCCTCACCACYCTCACAGTAAAAAATTTATTTCCAATATCTAATCTAAACTTTCTTTTAGTTTAAGACCCTTACCCCTCCGTTTATCACTGGACTCGGTAGTAAAAAGTTTCTCTTCAACTATTCTGTAGCCCCCCCTRGAAGGCTGCTCTGAGGTCCCCCTGGAGCATTCTCTTCTCCGAGGTGAGCAACCCTACCTCTCTCAGCCTGCCCTCACAGGGGAGGTGCTCCAGCTCCCTGGATGTTTTTGCAGCTCTCTGCAGGTTCTGCTTGAATATGTCTTTGTCTTTATTATGCCAAGGGCTCCAGAGCTGGACRCAGCACTCCAGATGGGGGGAGAATGCTCCATGGGAGTGAAGCAGGGAGACAGAATCATCTCCACTGACCTGCTGCCCACAATCAYTCAACACAGCCCAGGACATGTTTGGCATTCAGGGCTACCAGTGCACATTGTTGGATCATATCAAGCTTTTCATCATCCAGCAGCCCAAGTAATTTTAAGTACTGCTCTCAATCCATCCTCTGCCCAGCCTGTGTTTATGCTGTACTTGGAATTGCCCCAGCCCAGGTGCAGGACCTTGTGCTTGGCCCTGTGGAACTTCATGACATCCACACAGGCTYCTCTCAGGCCTGTCAAGGTCTCTCTGGGTGACATCCCCTCCTTGCAACATGTCCCTCACACCACACAGCTTGGTGTTGTCAGCAAATTTGCTGAGGGTGCTCTGATCCCACTGCCCTTGTCTCTGACAAAGGTGTTTAGCAGGGCCAGTTCCAACAATAATGCTGGAGGAATCTGCTTGTCCCTGGTCTCCACCTGGGACCATCAAGCCATTGACCATTTGAATGTGACTGTCCTRTCCATCAAATCTGTTTCACTCCCATTTAGAGAGAAGAATATTGTGAGGCACAGAAGTCAAGGACTCCTCTCAGAGCAGTGGGATCCTGGATCCCGGATCCCAGACCATGCTTTTGTTCCCTCTGTCAGCACATCTCTCTGAGTGCATTGTCCAACCAGGTTGAAATCCTGTGACCTCTTTGTCTTTACTTTSCCTTTAATTCTGTTTTGTCTTCTTGTAACTCCTCTGTAATCTTACCTGCAGAACTCTGCAACCCATCTCACTCCTTGGACTAAGAAGAGAAACAGATCCCCCTGAAGAAACTCCTCAGGTGAAAAACCCAGTTCAAAACTGCCCCTTTCTTTTTGCAATCTCTGCAGGTTTTCTGTATCTCTGAGATACAGCCCTAAATTGTCTGTGCACCATCACCTCCTATTTTCTTTTTGAACCTCCTTTCTTCCTTTCTTCCTTTCTTGATTGCCCAAGCCATTCATGTTTCTCCCTCRTGTTTCCTGCTACCTGTATCTTGATAACTTCCACTCTTCTTTCAAACTGCATTGTATGCCATGTTTGGTTTACAGTGCTCATTCTACTTGTTACTAGACCGTTACCCCTCATCACTGGAAATTCCTTCAGGGCCTGATTGCTGCAGCCCAGGCTACCTCCAGTTTTCGTGTCTCTCATAAATTCCTCTGTATTAGTGAGAAACAAGTCAAGAAATGTTTCTCCTCTGGTCTGTCTTCATCATCTGGACTGGAAACRTAACCTCAATGCTCTCCTGTATTTACCTGGACTGCTTGCAATTGGCTGTGCCATTTTCCCAGCAAAATCCATGTGGTTGAAGTCTTCTATTGGGATCGTGGCCTGCAAATGTAATTCTTCCTTCAACTGAAGAATGAGCTCTTCACTAACATCCCCTCCTTGACCAGGTAATGTGTAGTAGACACCAACCACAAGTTTCTGTTATTGGCTTAGACTCTAATTTCCATCCATAAGCTCTTGACTTGCACACTACTGTTCTTCAAAAACAGCTTCGTGCAATCAATCTCATTTTTGGCATAGAGGAACATTCCCCCAACTCTCTTTTTCGCCTGTTCTTTTTGGAATAGTTTGTAGCCACCAGTCACAACACTCCAGTTTTTTGATTCATCCCAGCAAATTTCTGTGGTAGCAATGAGGTCATGGTTGTGTCTCATCTTCTGTAAAGAGGTTGGTACCAGCTGGATTCTCCTCTGGATTTTTAATCTCTTGCATAAGTTCAATACAAGGTCACAAATATATGTGAGCCTATGGAGGCTCTTACACCAACACATTCAACTTTTGTTTGCTTAAGCAGTTTTTCCATTTCTCTGTTGGATTTGTAAAGCCTTTGGGATCTGAAGTAGCTTAAGTTAATTCCTCACTTTATTTCTTTCCTTTATTTATTTTAATTTCTCAATTATGTCCTCTTTATAGTTCTTTCTTCTATTTCCTCTTCATCAGTTGTCTCTGGTCTTGCTTTCTAGTGAAAGTATTCAGCTGAAACTCTGACTATGGGCAGTTTTTCATCTGCCTGAGCTCACCAATTGTGGCTGTTTCAGAACTATGCACCACTTGTTCGACTTACAGCTTGGCACATAGTGCTTTGTTACCGCTGGAGCTTGTCTGACAGCCTTGGAGCCCCAAGRTATGGTGCTGCTTTGGCCATAGCCCTTCCCTTGAATTTTCATACTCTACATCAAAAATAATCTGCCACTGTCTTTGTGTGTGGTGTCATTTCCCCTTAGAATACATTTCTGGTGCATCAGTGTTCTAGCTCACCTTTCCAGGCCTGAATTCACTGATCATCAGATGGACTTCTTACATTGTGGGAAATTGTGGGCTCAATATCTGATATCAGAGACTCAATCATTATCATAGGCAAAAAANAAAAAAAAAAAAGAGAGAAGACGAAACACAAAAACCTCACATCCCCCAAAACCCCTTTTCAATCTATTAAATACAGTGTGCAGAAAGCTAACAATCTTCCACTTTGAACAAGCAGCCCATATCTGCATAGAGCACACTGAAAGCATTTTCTTTCTGTTGCTTTTAACATCTTCTCTTGAAATTATTTTAAAGGTAGGTAATAGAACTTCTAGGGACAGCATTTACGATCAGCTGTTTAATGTTTGACTATTTCCAAGATGCTACATTCTTGTATTTTTAAAGATTTAAAAAGTCCTCTATTCTTTAGTTTCTTTAAAGAATTGCAGGGTTGTATTACACAAAAACTAAGTGTTGCAACAAAATAACTCTTCTGAACATGAAGAAGAATATAGTTTTTGAGAGCTTTTTTCTCGAGAGATAGTTTACCCATTTTAACTTAAAATAGTGATAATGAAATGCATCTAATAGGAGAAGCGAACTGGTATAGCTTGTTGACATGATGATACAATTTGATACTCGTGCCCTATTTTGCAAAGCACAGAATTTTCCTAACTTTGAGAGGTTTGGTTTTTTGGTGACGCTAGCAAGGCCTACTTACTGAGTGATCCTTGGAACTCCTCTTTTTATCTGTGTTTTTATTATTATTATTATTATTATTATTATTATTATTATTATTATTATTATTATTATTATTATTATTATTATTATTATTATTATAAACCTCCCCTGTTTGAGAATGACTGCTTTACAGTTTGAATCCTGAAAACTGTATTAATACTGCAGTGATGCTGCTTGGCTTTCCACATAAATACTTTGGTGTATTCTCACAAAATTCCATTTTTTCTTACTTGAACAGAATAGGAGTGAAAGTGGGGTTTTCTGGGGCTGACAGAATTAGTTCAATACAGGGCTTCCTTGAGTAGATTTTTAGTTGTTAAAGATCAAGAAAATTTATTTATATTGTAACCTTCCAATAAGATACAGCTATTTCCACTGAACAAAATATACTACTGTTGGTAGGCTCATTCTTTCGTAGAAAGCCAAAGACTGAAATAAACAAAATTGAGTTTCCTCCTTTCCTTCAGCAGCCCAGCTGCTCTTCTACCTTGAGAATATATTATTTTCTTTCCAGTTGCTTTTTGTTGAAACAGATGTAATGAGGTTTTGTTGGACACAAAGAGAGCCTGCTTTACACTGAGGCTTGATTGATTATGGAGTAGGGCTCAATTACTCAATTGTAGAATAGCTGGCAAGGACTACTAGGTAACGCTCCTTGTCTTGTGTTACAAGGAGACAAGTGGCATGACAGTTATCTCTCTGTAGCCTTTGGATATACAGACCTGGTAACAAAGGTTTAAACCAGTGTTCAGGAGCCTTGAAGTTCCCCTGACTTTTGCTGTCATGTCATTGAAATCCAGTGCAAACCCAAACAAAGTCTGGTACCAGTCAAAACCCAGGGAGCCCAAGGGTTCATCTCAAGCTCATGTCGCATTCCTCAAATGCAGGGTAAAAAATAATTGAAAATAAAATTTCTCTTCCCTAGGTTTGAAGCAAAGTTTTTCAGATGACTTTGGGTGGAGAGAGAGGAGCATATTTTGCTGAGAATATTATGTATTTGGCATGGATTCACTCTCAAAGCATATTTCCAGGTACATTATCTTTCTCTTTGAACTTGCAATAGAATAATTCCTCAAAAGGCCCATTGTGGTTTAGTGAATTTAAGACTATTGCCACAAGAGCATTTTTAAGCAGCAGCATCGGGGTTGTTTATTTCATAACATAATATGTGCAGCTGTAATAATCCTGCTCCATGTTTTCCTTTTAATAGGAMAATTTCTCTGTGGTGATGCACTAACGTGAGCACATCTGAATTGATACCATGAATGCAGTAGGTTGCCTTTTCAGAAAAATGCCACAGATGGAAAAAGAAAAACAACCCTGGCTCAGTAATTTCACTTTTATCTGCATGTTTTTACAATCCATGCTCTTTCCTATGGTTTTTTTTCCCTTTTTTTTTTGTGTTGGTGAGTGCTTCAGGATATACACAATAGAAAACAGGAAAATAGGTCAGTTATGTGCAGTCCTTTGGCCAAGCTGGTATGCACAGACAGCTAAAATGCATAATTATTTAGACAAGAAGTAATATCACTATGTGGAGAATAAGTCCTTTTATAGGYTAATAAGACAATATGTATTTACAGATCTTTATTGTCCTAAAATTCCACATAATTGTTATTTTTTTCAGTCTTAAGCCTCTGTGTAGATAGACAATTACTGTGCTCTGAGCCATGTATCATAAATAATTACACACAAGACAACTAATGATGGTTATTAATGAGTAAGTATGAGGATTTAATGATGTATTGAGGCTAAAATGTAAAGAGCATGATTTTCATTTATACTAGAGTTTCTTTGGCCTCTGGAGGCAAAAAAAAGGCTCTCAAGAAGATGTAAAAGAGAATTAGGTAAGAGATAGGAAGGAGGATTAGTCTAGCTGGTTTCTTCAGCTACCTTTAAATCACAGTAAAAACAAGTCCTTTTTTCAGTTATGAAGCAAAATTGTCTTTAGCTTACCAGATAGCAGCCTTTGAAAATATGTTAAGAAAGTCAATGAAATGTTATGTGGTGGTGAGAATTACATTTTCCAAGGCAGGTTAGGTATTTTATGCCAGATTTTCTAATTGACAAGAACCAAGGGCTACAATTTTAGTTTTATAAGTGGTACTGATTAGTGATAGGACCTGGCTGTTCTTTCATAGCTCTGTGTTAGGAAAACCTAAAGAGGAAATAAATTTCCTAATAGGAAATAAAAATCATTGGTCAATGTATTTCTTTATTATATATTGAGTACCATGACCTGCTAATTTGGAAGATAATCTCTGTCAATGGGTAGAAGGGTTTCCCTGTGGATGAGTGGAATTCCCTCCTCYTACTAAAAGCAGAAATACAAAAAATGCTTTTCCAACACTGCTTTAATACTGCAGTAGGAGGATGTCAGCTGCAGAAACACTGACACAGATTTAAAAATTCTTTTTGCATATTCCAGACATCCCTTTTTTGAGGTGGTAACTTGCTTAGCTAGTCAAGGAAGAAGTTCTTGTCTGCAATAGTGTAAGTAGGTTCCTCCTAAGCTATTTTAGTGAAATGAATTGGAGCCTGCATAGAACCTGTTCTGTACATGTCTTTGTCTTCTTTATAGTTTCAACTCTCCAAATCACAAGTCATGTAAGAAAGAATAAAGTTTTGCTGTAGAGATAAAAAATTGGGATTTTGTCCTTATTATTTAAATTAAAGCTCCATGAGACTGTGAGWCTTTCCTTCTGATGATATGAAAGATAACTGGATGGACCAACCCAAAGCAAATCACACACAAAAACAGCAGCACCTGACCAAAGAGTTTGTTCCTGAATGGTGAGCTTTTGGGACATGAGTGAGCAGCACCATTCAAGCGTGCTGTTAGACATGATGTAAAAGAACAGGGAATCCTCAGCAGTGTTTGTCACCTGCAGATAAGCTATTGTCCTYCTTCAGTTATCCTTCTCCCTGTGACACACCAAGTATCTTCCTTGGAGCTTTTGAGACAAATTCTAGTTCACCAGGACTTTTGGTGAAGAAATGCCCCTCAGATCCTTTCACTTCATGCAGTTTTGTTGTGAAAGTGGCCAGCAGGAAGGGGAGAGATGGGAGCAGAAAAATGTGGTCTTCCAAGTGAATCTAGGCAACCTGCAGTATCAACCAAGACCAAATTCACTTGTGAGTAGAGGGAAGGAAGCCAAAAAAAGAAGTGTGTGGCACAAATATGTTTTTAGCAGCTCTGCCCCACAGCACAAAGCATGGAAACTCCTGAGGCACTGGTGTMTGGCCTACTGTACTCCTCTAGCTCTTCAGGAAATATGGATCCTGATCACTAAAACACGTTGAAAATATCTTTGTCTAAATCTTACATGACCTGTGAGACAGTTTCTTTCTGACTGAGAGGAATAATTTGCATTTATTTGTGTCAGGGAGACAGAAAGAATTGCCTGTGTGCCCTKGGGATTAAGGGTGTGTTCATTAGACTCCTGGGACCTGCAGAAGGATCTTTATCTTAAATTATCACTTCAGAATGTGCCACTGTACACTCTCCTGCTCTGAATCAGTTATCATATCTAACCAAAGAAAAGAAGCATCAGTTAATTTGTTGAGAAAAATTCATTTCTGTTATTGAAAATGGTTTGATGACTGACAGTAATCAGAGCATATGTACAGTCTGTGTGTGTTAGTAGGGAAGTATCTGAAGGTACCATTTTCTCCTTCTACACATTACAGAGGGAAAGTGTCTCTCTGTGGACATAATTCGAGCACAGAATCACTGAGAGCAATCTCCAGATGTTTCCTTTTCAGAAAAAATATGTATTCAAATTTTAACTTGTATTCTAAACAATTATAGATGATTTTGACTACATTTTAGGGTTTGTACTTGGGATGCCAGTACTTCTAGCAAGTGTTCCTCTTCTGTCCTTTGCTATGCATGATATCATGCATCTGAGGGAGACAACTAAATTTTTCCCTTGCTGCATTTTGAAATTATCAGCAATGCAGTATAATTAGTTAACTTGCATTAACATTCTGGTTGCCTTGTTATGCTGTGAATTGGAGCACAATGGAGAATGCAAGRTAGCCTCAACTCCTTTACAGTACTGGAAGAACAGATGCACTCAGGGAATGTACTGCAATGCAGGGTTGCAGCTTGTCAAAAAGACTTTAGACAATATTGCCTTAAAAAAAAACAAGGAGAGCATGTCAGGGCTGATCCAGTTTTTCATAGATTTGTTTGCATAGTTTCAATGTTCACTGGATAATCAGCTGAATATCAACTGAATAGTTGATACCACAGGCCTAGACTGAAGTATAGTGTCTGAATAAACTGTTTGGGATTTTTTTTACATAATTACCTGCCTTCAAAAGAGATCACAGCTATGTACAACATACAGTGGATTTTCTAGTTCACTTTAAAGCTCCTGAGATYAGTTAGAAGTCCTTTCAGGCTTTTAATTTTCTAAGTACAAAATATATCAAATATTTATGAACTTCTTGAAACATTGTGATCTGTCATTACATCATCTTAACAAAAAAACCCTACTCTAAAAATAAATTTATATATTTATGTTGGCTACAGTTAAAACTGTTCTCATGCAGCTTTTTGCTATCATTCTTACAAATATTATTTCTGTCTTCCCATATCATAAATTAAGCTTTGATGAAGGTTGAATTCTTCAAAATTCTTGCTGCTCTTTCCATGTATAAAATTCAAATGTATTTGCAGTTCCCAAATGGAAAACTCCTACTGTTACATGACACACATCTTCATTCAGAGGCAAATTAGATTTTTTCTTTCCTGAGGTAAAATTGAGTGAGAGAGCAAAAAGTAGCTGAGCCTTTGTCTCTCGTCCTCTGTATGTGTGACAATTTGACATATGAGGTGRTGACTAGTTTTGCAAAATTTCAGGAGTGTAACTTAGAATGGCAGAACTGGCTGAAAGATGTTGTGAAAGTTCCATTTTAAATTCTAAAATACATATTCATTGCAAAGATACTTACATGCCTACAAGCATTTGCATTCCTTTCTCTGCCACTTAAAGAGCTAGTGGAGGATAGTGCTAGATGCTCAAGTGCTAACCTTTCAACCTTTAAATGTATTTGTCATGAGCTTTATTATGTTTTCATAACCATGACCACTATCCTTTTTTTTCTGAGCATCTGTCTGATACAATTGGGAAGTGATTTATAGTTCAGAGTAGGGAAGCAGAAGAAGATTGAAGGCTGTCCCTCAGTAACTAAATAGACTGCAGTGTGCAAGGGAAAATTAAAAGCTTGGCTGTTTTCCAGAAATCTTAGCAGCAACATCCTTTTCAGGCAATATTCCCACTGAAATCAGTGTGCTAAATTAATATTAAATAGATTTAAATTTTTCTTCACAACTGTATTATTCAATGCAGAAGCATCTCAGTTCTCCTTAGAGCTTTTATTTGCTACTGCCTCAAGGCATATGCCATTTGTTTTCTTTAGCTATTCATAAAACTTTAATTTGTGGCTTTTATAATTTTGTTGCAGTAAATTCAAGAGCACTAGAGCATTAGGAAAGATAAAATAAAAATTAAAATAAAATAAAATAAAATAAAATAAAATAAAATAAAATAAAATAAAATAAAATAAAATAATAAAATAATCTAGAGGAGGGGAGGGGGAGGAGGGAGGGGGAGGGGAGGAGAGGGGAGGTGGCTCATGTGGAGCAACAGGGCTTTGCATTATTCCCAAATGTACATAAGGAAGGAGGAGACTTTGCTCCCTGATGCTCAAAAAGGAATTTGGGCCAACAGACACTTGTGGAAACTCCACTCAAAAACTTGTGCCTTTCCARGGGTTTTGGAAGTCTAGAAAGAGTATCTTTTATCTCAGTTCTATGTTGTAATAGCTGGAAGGATACAAACCCCATATTGTTTAAGAAGTCATTAAATAGATGGGTTAGTGTTAATCRTGTATTTAAAAATGAGTACAATTCTGTAATTTCAGCAATGTGATTTCAGAGTAACTAAATGCACTCTAGCATATTTTTACATCTCTTCATGTGTCTACATAGGAGACAGCAGTAGAAACATTAAGATGAGAGGGTGGAAACTGATGGTTCATTCACTTAAATATATACTTTTTTGGGAGATGTCCTCCATCTCTACTTTGTTTTTGTGAAGGCATTTTGTTATGTGTTACTGCTGCTTCTTGTTAATATCATATATGGAGATAGTGTAACATCACAACAAAACCTGAAAGCTGAAGAAAGTGTTTCTGTCAGGTGTGCACTTAAAATATCTTTGGAGCCAAAATATTTTTCTGTTTGGGCCTTCTTTTGCTTTAAGTCTGTTTTCACACTTTTTTTTTTTTTYCCAGAATAGGAAATTTGAGATTAAAAGTCGCTTTTTAATGCAGTTGTGACCAGAGCTGAATACAGTTGTGGGTTGCTTTAGCCCAGGATAATGCAAATGTCTTCTTTTATTTTTCAATGCCAAAATTCAGCAGTTCATTTAAAAGTTGGTTATCCTTTTTGCATCCCTGGATTTGTAGCTCCACCATTCACTTTCTAATATCCCAGAGAAAAGTAAACGACTGTGACAGTGATTGCTTGGGGAAAATACCAAGAAGATTAGGGGTAAAAGAAATCTCATAATAAACTGTAGCACAGTTTCTCCCTAGCGAGAGGCAATTTAGAAATAGTTCATGGAATTGAAAAGCATGATTGGATACAAACATATCACATGCATTGGTATGTATTATTATTTTGCATGTGACTTTAATGTTCTGTTCATTGCATCTATGCCCATTTTTTCCTGCATATTTGGAAGTGCTTTGCCACACAGAACGAAAAAAMGTGTTTTTAATAAAGTGCAGATTATAATAGAAAATTTTTATTGTTTGGTTACTGGAACTTTATTGTTGACATTGTTCTGGTTTGTCTTAGAAGAAGAATTTAGATAGATTGGTCTTATAATGAATTTTTTTAATTGAACCAAGTCCATGCGTGTTTTAACTGCATTGATTACAGTCTGCTTTTCCACAGTTTGTTTTGGCATATTAAGTCCAGGCAGTGCACTGTGTTTTTACACACTAGACAAATAGAACTCTGCAGGTGTAGGAGAGAAATCATACTGTCCTTATTAGAAACAGTCCTGTGGTGAGCATCACCAAGAAAAGGAAGAAGCCACTGTGCTAAAACCTRGAAAATGTTTTTGCTGCAAGCAATGAAAATGAAAGATAGAGAGCACATTCCTATTATATCTCTTGTAAATGTGGGAGAAAGTTAAATGCTTTCTAATAACCCTTTGGTCATTACCATGTTTCTGAGCATTCAGATATGTATGAAGTGAAAACCTTTCTTTTTTGAGAGCAGGAGAAATGAAACACACAAGAGAGGAGGAACCGGTATATTATTTGTGTTTCACTGTCCTCTAACCTTTCCATATTTCTACTATACTGTACAGTGCTTCAATTGTCAATATTGGATTTCCTTAAAAAGGTTGCTGAAAATGCATTCTGGATTTAAAAAATAGTTTGTATTCGCTTTGGATGGWTGTATTATATTATTTTCAGAAATAGTAAAGAGGAGAGAAATATAATCTTCCTATTAATCCTCATGTGAAGTATATTATCCTCAGCTGTGGATAGGTAGGCAGTCATCAGCCCGGTGCTGCCAAAAAGGCAGTCTCTGAATGCATTGATTTAATCTGTTGGTTTGGAACTATTATTTTGGATTTTTCCATTTCTCTTACTATTTATTATTTTGGATTTTTCTCCAGTGAAGAACTTATTTCTTCCTCCGTTATTCTTGTATTCAATCATGAGATTTTTCAGAGGCCTCTAGTTTTCTCAACTTTTCCTCTATCCCCTCTAACTACMTCTGCTCTATCTCTTACATTGTCTGTTTTTCTTTCCCAGCAGCTGCTTTCCCACAATAACACATCTCTCTCTAAACAGCACTCAGAAGAGCTGCCCCTTTAGTCTGTTGCAGGGAGAAGAAAACAAGGGGCTGGGTGCAGCTGCTCAGGGAGTGCTGCTGCACTCTGTGCCTGTCTGTTCCCCTCTATTCTGCTCCTGTAAAGCAGAAGGGAGAGGCACAGGTAATGCTGCCAGCACCAGCAGCAAGTCTGGGGCCTCTGCCCAAAAAAAAGACACCTGCAGGCCATGTTGAATTTCTGGGAACAGGTTGGTTGTACAGATGACTAAAATTTTTCTTACTCTGAAAATTATGTTGTAACCATTGATTCAGTGGRGTGTTAAATCACTGCAGTAAGAGATTTCTACCTTTAAATGTCAAATCAAATGGCTGTGTGGCAGATGTATTTTAGTCAGCAGTGCTTTTATGAAAAAAACACTTTTAAGATTGCTCTTCCTGTCAAAGCTCCCAGCCTGAATGTAGGTGAGGGAACCAGATCCCTTTGGCAAGGAGAATAGCTTCTGACAGGCTGCAGGAGCAAGGGTGGCCAAGGCCAGGTGTGGGGATGAGCCCCTCGCTGCCACCCCCAGCACACGAGCCAGAAAGCAGTGAGTGRCATAACAAAAACTCCCCTTCAGGGCTAAAGAGAGGATGCAATTCCTTGGGCCATGAGCAGCAGCTTAATCCTTGCGAGGAGACCTCCTGGGTGCTTGAGCATGTGGCCCAGCTTCTGCCTGCCGTTAATCAGTGTCTTGGTACTTCCTCGCCTTGTGGGATGCTTTTGGCACTTCTYCTCTGGGATGCTGGGCTGTGCACTGGTTGGAGAGCTGCAGCTCACAGAGAGCATCCAGCAGTTGCRAGCCTGGATGCCTGCCAGCCAGGCAGTTCTTTTGGCTGTGAAATGGAGGAAATCAAGGGAGAGAACAGAAAAGAGAAAAAAACCTGCCAAAACAATAAAATCAAACACAAATATTTCAGGGGGAAAAATGCGGAGATGTGTAAAGTGAAAATACACTTTAAATTATCGCTGTGGATATTTATGTATTTTTTTATTTGTTTGTTTGTTTATTGTCTTGCTCATTAAAGCACTGATCCATCACAWCTCCCCTCTCAGCACCAGGGACCGACAGAGGCTGTGGAAGGGGGACTGCTGGTTTGGGGCTGAGAGCTGGTCTGCACCAACCCTCCATGTCAAATCAGGGGAGGGGACCTGCTGAGGTGCCTCAGCACCTCTGTTTGGTAAAACCMTTCAGGAATATACTCATGGGGTTTGTGTGATGTTTTCAGTATTGACAAGTGTAGCGCAAGGCTTTTTTTTTCCCTCTGGGAAAAAAAGGGATTTTCTTCCAATTTTCTATGCTTTTGTGCATCTTTCCTRTTAGGTGCTCTTAGAAAAGTAAGCATGATATAAGTATCATAAGTACTTATATCTTTTAGTAAAATRTCTTTTAGTAAAATTGTAATTTCCATATTCGTAAGATGTACATAAAGTAYGTCTTATTGCCTGGCAATAAGGAATGCATTTTAAGCAGTAGCATTTTGAAAGGGGAGGGAACAACTGTAACCCATCTTTTCTTCSTTTGTGGAGGTGGTCATGGTGGTCATGACACAGAGGTTGGCTTTTCTCATGTTGGTAGCACTCTGARGTAGCTGGACCATCATCCACATTATGAGCTGACAGACCTGCCACACCCAGAGCTTCACACTTGTGTAGTGGCACCTTAGGAGGTGAGGCAGATACCTGGAGAGAGTTCACTTGCCRCCCTGAGCACCTTGCCTCTATTCTTTCCTTTTCTATAAGTTACTGCATTCTCTATTGGTTGGGGGTGGGGCTGCAGGTCTTGAAGGTTTTTTCTCACGGATGTTCCTATTTCTGTCTCAGGGAGGGAAAAGCATGGCTCCAGCAGCTTTTTCTCAGACTCCCTGATGTTCCTTAACCTGTCCACTTACCCTCAAAATTCTGCCATCATCTACTTTTGCCTCRTACATCACATACCTTGTGCAGGTGTCCTCACTCTGCCGGCTCCTGTGGACTAGGGGTGCAATACATCAGCAACAACAAATGCAGCAATGACAAAGGACACTATTCTGCACAGGACAACTTCTCACTGCTGAGATCATCCTTGCTCTGAGCTCAACACTCAGTACTGTGCTTCACCAGCTTATTAATAGAAAATTATTGGCAGAGGAGGATTCATAAAGCATATTACAGCACAAACCACCATAATAAAGATTTTGAACAATATCAATGGGCCCAAATAAAAACCCTGACATGGGTTCCTTCCCTAACACATGCACATACACACACACTAAACACATTGCAGTGTTAGTGGGCCATCTACTGAAATGACAAAATGCTGTGTTATTTCTGCTTTAAGATTCAGTACTGGCCAAGTGATTTGCTGAGTTCAGGTAGTTTCAGGTTTCTACATAACTGTAAACCATTCTGCTTTTAAAAACAAAACTAATCTAGGAACTTTGGGGTGCTATTTTTTCTGGGTTTTTTTCTTTTTCAGTTATTACAGTTTCATAACAAGTGCTGGAAACTAAACACTTTTTGCCTATCAATACTGAAGCTGCTGCTTAATGCTGCTAATAATTTAACCTTAAATGCTCCTATTTTAATTAAAAAGATGCTGTGGTTCTGCTGGAAATTATTTTGAAGTTTGAATTAAAGGTAAAATTATTTCCTTTAATTGAAGTTATAAAACATTTATGTTTTTAGTGTGAATACCTAAATGGGACAGCAACAAATTTTTTTACTTGTTCCAAACCTTTGCTGGGGATTGGAGTGTGTTTTGTTTCCCTTATTACTTTTGTTCTTTACAGTATGTAACTCGCAGGTCCTGTACCATGAGTTCTCCATTAAAAACACCTCTTAATGTCACACCACCACCAGATGGGAATTTCTACTTACTGTCTTTTTTAAACCTAATTTTGAGAGGACTTTAGCTCTTGTCACTGCTTTTTCCTTTCAAGGAGACATTTTGACACAATATCTGCTGTAACATTGAGGTTCTGAGATCCTGAATATTTAGAGATTCTATCCAGGCCAGAGGGTCTAGAGATGGCTTAGTGACAGGTGCTGYGGGGACAGCCCCACCTTGCAGGCCTCTAAGGAGTGCTCAGGAGTGACAGCTCTTTTGCCTCGTACATCAAGCTCCTTAGCAGCCACTGCAGTTCATTTTTTCCCCACATGAGAGTCTTCAGTCTCTCAGAAGTTGCTCCGTGCAATGATATGAGCTGTCACACAAACTTGAGCTCTGACTCTGATGCCTGTGTCCCTGCAGTGATGACTCAGGTGTGTATCACCTTGGCTCTTTCCTTGTCTGCCTTCTCCATTGCTGTTGCCAATAACCTACCCCAGCCCCGAGTGTCTGGCAGCTTCCACTATTCCACTGGACACCTGAAAATTCCAGAGAAGCATCCTCTGTGCAGGTCAGAGTGAGACCTGCGCATGCCACAGGTCCAGCACAGCATGGCAAATACTACATAGGGCAAACCTATGACACCATGACCTTGAAAACTACAGGCAGTAACACCCTTTCTTAGCAATTGCAAACCTGGTGGAAGGGTTCACATGCTTTTCTTCTACCAGTGATTAGCATGCTGTGGAAAGGTCAGGGGAAACCACTTCTAAAAAACTGTCATTCCGGTTTAAACATTTTAAACAGAGGAGGACTGAGTCATGGGAGAAACCATTTCTCTCACATTGAATTGTGACAGAATCAGAATTAAAATATCCTGCTTTTATTCTTCTCAAGTGTTGCTGCTGCCTTTCATCTGTATATTTTCTGCTTTCTGCACTGTTGCAGATTTTCTTGACTTTGTGTTTTTTGGTGTTGTTATTTAAACCAAAAATGCAAAACTGCTTCCTCCCTTCACTTATTACCTCTAGTTCTTTCAGTCCCTTATCTCCCACCTCGTATTAATTGATTCAATTCCCCTCTCCAGAGTTTACCACAATCAAAACTAATTATTTCACAGCTCCCTGTATGTTTTGGGCTRAAGTTGTGACTTATTAATAATTGTACATCCATACTGATGGGAAAGCTAAAATACTTGAAAAGCTGAAGTAAGGTGATAAATATATCTCCATGTTGTCCTATCCAGATTTTTGAAGACACTATGAAGTCTCACTAGATCATATTTTTTTCAGGCTGATCAGAGAACTTGTGAGTAAGGACATCTGTGAAAATGCTTTTGAAGGTGCTAGAGTCCATCAGTGGTGGTCACTTTTTAAGCACCACCTCCTAAGGGCACAGGAACAGGCAATTCCAAAATATTAGAAATCAAGCAGGTGAGGCAGAAGGCTGGCTTGGCTGAGCAGGCATCTTTTGGAGCTAAAGCAAGAAAAAGGAAATGTGTGGCCACAGTCAGGAGACATGGGAGGGAAACAGAGATCCTCCTGTAAGGGAGAAAATTCATGCAGCCAAAATGTGGCTGGAGTTGACACTGGCCAGAACTGTGTGGGACAATGAAAAGAGTTTACTTCAATCATTAATGATAAAAGGCAGTGCAGAGATAACATTGGCCTGTTGCAGGATTAGAATGGTCACCTCCCAAACAAGAACAGAGACAAGGCAGTGGTGTTTAATGCTTTCCTGCCTCTATCTCCAACACTGCTGATGAACTAAGGGGGTCCAAGTGCCCTGAGCTGGAGGACCATGATTGTGAGAGTGACGAACTCCCAACTCACCCTGAGACTGTGCAGGTTCTATTGCTCCAGCTGGATCCCTACAAATCTATGGGGCATGATGGGATTCATCTGAGAATACTCAAAGAGCCGATGATGTTGTCATGAGCCTCTCCCAATGATTTTTGAAAATTCTTGGGAATCCATAGAGGTCTCAGTTGACTGGAGGCTGATGAATATTGTCCCAGTTTTCAAGAAGGGCAAGAAAGATGACCCTGGAAACTGCAGGCCTGTCAATTACACCTTTAGTGGTGTCACTGGTAAATTTATGGAAAAAATATTCGTGAAGGTATTGAAATGCACCTGAAGGACAATGCAGCCCTTGGCCACAGCCAGGCTTCATGAGAGGAAAGTTCTACTGGTGAAACCTAATTTTGTTTTGTGATAACGTAGCCCACCTATAGGGATCAAGGGCAACCATGCAGTCTTGATGTGGTCATTTGGATTTCAACAGAGATGTCTCTTCCAGGATCCTTCTAGACAAAACACTGAGCACACAGCTGGATAAAGAGATCATGTGATGGGTGACCAACTGGCTCACAGGTCAGGCACAAATGGGGACAGTGACTGGGGTGACATCACACTGGTGGCCTGTTACTAGCAGGTTCCACAGGGCTCCATCCTTGGCCCTGTGCTCTTCCACATCTTCATAAAAAACTTGGATACAGGACTCAAAGGTAAATTAAATGAGTTTGCTGATGACATTAAATTGGGAAATGCTGAAAAGAGGCTGGAAAACAGCACTACAGCAAGGGACCTGTAAATCCTGCTCAATGGCAAGTTGAATCTGAGTCAGCAGTGCCTTGGTACCCAGGAGAGCCAACCCTGTCACAGGGGACATCAGGCCCAGCATCACTAGCCAGACAAGGGAAGGTATTGTCCTGCTCTGCTCTGCTCCGCTCTGGGCTGGGGCAGCCTCACCTCGGGTGCTGGGGACAGTTCTGGGTACCACCATGAAAGATACA
Source organism: Alauda arvensis (assembly GCA_902810485.1). Classification (NCBI taxonomy): domain Eukaryota; kingdom Metazoa; phylum Chordata; class Aves; order Passeriformes; family Alaudidae; genus Alauda; species Alauda arvensis. Next base: position 115,420 of record CADDXX010001015.1, on the reverse strand, counting down.
AAGATATTRGAGAGTGGCTAAAGAAGGGCCATGAAGATGGTGAAGGGCCTGAGGGGAAGCCACACAAGGAGTGGCTGAGGGCACTTGATCTGTTCAGCCGGGAGAAGACTGAGGGGAGACTTCATTGCAGTTACAAYTTCCCTGTGAGGGGAAGATGAGGGTCAGACACTGGTCTCTTCTTTGTCGTGACCAGTGACTGGACTCAAGGGAATAGCCTAAAGTTGAGACAGGGGAGGTTTGGGCTAACTATCAGGAAAATGTTTTCACCCAGAGGGTGTTTGGGCACTGGAACAGGCTCCCCAGGGCAGTGGTGGAAGCACCAAGACTGACAGAGTTCAAGAAGTGTTTGGACAATGCTTTCAGACACATGGTGTACCTCTTGGGGATAGTGCCATAGAGGGTCAGGAGTTGCATTCAATGATCCTTGCGGGTCTCTTCCAGCTCAGGATATTCTATGATTACATGGGGTTTTTTCCTACATTTTCTTTTCCAGGCTAGAAGTGCTCTTGTTCAAATGCTTTTGGACTGCTTTGTGGCTTCTTTTTTTTTTTAGCATACTTTTGAATTATTTTAAAGAAGCAAATAAAGTGATACCACTTAAAGGGTAGTTTGGATCTCTTGACCAGGTAATGAAATTTTGTAAGGCGCAATGCTGGCTTTTACATTGATAATATAGGGCACCACATCCTCTCTAAAGCTTTCTGCTCGTGTCAGTCCCAGGTGGCACAGAATGAAACTGCAGGCCCAGGAGCACATTACCCAAGGACTTTTAAATTCAGAGCAGTGTAACTGTTGAAATACTGAGAGGTAAAGTAATGTGCCTTGTTTTCAAATCTTGTATGTGATTGATCACCTTCTGTATGCCTTGTTCCACTAATGTTCTTGTCTCAAATCACAATGCTCTAAATAACCCTGGTGGGCATGGCAGTGAGTGCTAAAACTGTACCTCATGGTGCTTGCTAATTGAGACTTTGATCAGGAGTGAGGAATATGTGACCTACAGCTAACTAARCATATTGTTTCTCACAGGTCCAGCTGAGTCACTGAAACATGTCTGCATGTCTCAGGATACCAAAATTGTGACTTGAAATACAAGTTATTGATTATTGCTTTGGAAAAAGTAGCCAGAGTTGATTAATGAGATGTCGTATAACTTCTAAACTAAATTATGGCTATAAATGATAATTTTCAACTGAGGTGTTGGCAACTTATTAGAAACAGATAAGAGATAAGATGAAGTGTGTAGGAGTTACATATCTGAATTTGTTTCTATTGCTCTGCAGGAAAACACAGACCTATGTACTCYGAACCAATATGATTTCACAGAAGGCATTTATTGTTTGCAATAAGTGACAGTTATAGATTTCTGCCTAGCATAGGCACATACACATTGCTTGATTGGTTCCTCAGCCTGTCCATGAGGCTGGCATGCACCCCCCAGGGCACCCAATTGGCCAGAATTCATTCCCATGCCGAGCCTACTTCTGTCTCAAGTTTACATTCTCGATGGTCAGCTTTCCCAAGCCTCTCAGTCTTGTTTTCATCCTGTTTTTCTCACAGCGGCCTTGATGAATTCCTGAGGCTGGAGTAACTGCAGGTGTTCAGATAACATCACAGGGAGTTTGGATGGTACAAAGAATAGCTTAACTCATATTAACAAGCAAATACATTGCTACATTGCTCTCTTTCAGCCAAAGAACAACATACTGGTTTCAGGAAGAAGGGATTGTTTTATCAAAAGTAGAAACAGTAAATTTTTTGTGCACTTTGTTTTGTAAGGTGGCTTTGAGGTCTTTTTGAAGATATGGATGTTGGGGCCAAAGAAAGCCTGAGCTAAGGCTGTGGCAAGAATCCCCCTGGTCAGGGAGAGAGAAATCTCACCCACAAGGCCTCATGGGAGCTCCCTATGTAGATTGGACTAGAAAGTTCTTTGTACCCCTTGTTACCATTGGTTACTTTTTGCKACAATAATTTGCATATTTCTAATCCTCTCTCCCTATTGGTTCCCTGCCCTCAGACTCCACCCTTATCCTACCCTATAAGTTACTGTAATGCCCTGACTCTTGCCTTTTTTGATGCACCCTATACAGAGCTTGGTTCGCTGTTTGTTGTTTTGCTTCTTATTAAAGTAGTTCTTTTTCAGGTCACCAGGTCATGCCTGTCTCTCATTTATATCACCACCAAAGGGACTTTCGCCCCCGAAATCCTGTGGTGACACCCAGCCTTCCTATCTGGACCCAGGCTCTCACATACAGGTCCTCTTGTCTAAGCTGTGTAATATCCTTGCCTTGAACAATATATAGCTATCTGCCACAGGAACAGCATCCCTTCATCTTTTGCATAGTCATGATGAGATTGGTGCTGGTACTAAACAAGGAAATCTGTGGGTTTTCTTAATTCTTTAGTTTTGTGTGAGGAATGGAAGAAGGAGGTGGTCCTTCCACTTGTAATAAGCACAGAGAAATCCTACAATGGCAGTGACCAATCCTGCCATCTTTGTCTAATCTCCTCTTCTTCATCTAAAACCAAAACCAAACCCAAACCCAAAACAAAGCAAAACTTTCACCAAAGTTGACCCAAGTTTAGGCCTTGGAGACAAATATTATTGTCCTCCACTTCATAAAGCCCACAATGCTGTAAGAAGCTTTTTTTTTCTGTGTACTGACATACTCWGTTTAGTTTTAAGTCCTGGAATATGCATACAGAGGTTGTTTTCCATAACAAAACAGTGGTAATCCTTTCATATAGTAGAATTTTATGTTTTCCCCAGCATTCCAGTCAGCATCAAAATTTTATCAATAAGTTAATTGATTGAAGTTAAACTACACCCAGGCAGCTGTGATGCTGTTAGTTATTGCAGGCTCCCTTGGGGTGATGTTTAGCATAGAAGTCCTTCTGTGCAGCGAACGCAAACAGACCCCCTGTTTGCTCTGACAAATGAAAGACTAGCCTTAATTTGAGGACAAGTTGATAAAAGCAATTTTTTCAGAGGCAAAAAATAATGAGCTGCTGAGTTACTTGATATAACAAATTCCTGAACTGATGTAGCATACTGTCTTGGTTTGAAAAGACAGGTATCTGCTAGGGAAAGCCGGTGCTCTCCCCTTGCAATGGAGAYTGCAAAMCCCCTCCCWYCAAATTATTATAAATTTGAAATTAAGGGGCTCTCAGGCAAAAAAAAGATGTGGGAATGGGAATAACAGGGGTTTTTTACTAATATATATATATTTATATCTAACAAAACAAGCAAACAATCAAACAGCTACAGCATTAATAATAAGACAGAACCAGGAACCTTGAGGGACCACAAGACCCAGGGCAGTCTGATCTCTGGYTCTGAGGCACCAAGCTGTAACGGTGGGAGATCCTGGGCTGGTGAGGAGGCAGATGAGCAGTTCTGCAGTGGTGATTGGAGCAGCAGAGATGTCCCAGCTGAGCAGACAGTGTGAGGTCAGCATAGGCAAAAGCTGCAAAAGCGATGGCGGGGACAGGGTCAGGCCCACTCCAGTGGGGCAGGAGGAGAGCTCAGAAATCCCCGGGCACACGAGCAGATGGTGCTAGGTTTTTCCAGGAGCGGAGTTGRTGGTGACAGTGAAACTCCTCTCGCAGCAAGCGAACAGCCTAGGTGTCCTCTCTCCTCGAGTGCCAAGGGCAAGAGTGCCCAGCCCCCAACTCCCCTGTCCCTTCGGTCTTTCCTTCCCTGGTTTCTTTTGTCTTTGTTAAGTACCGACAATSACCCAGTCGTTAGTGTCTTAGCAACTCGAGGGAAAAAATTCCAAGGGCAAAACAAAACAAAACAAAAACYAAATCTAACCCCCAACAYGTACCTTAGACTACAAATAGAGCTTGAAATCCTAAATCAACACTTCAGACCTGTTTTTGGATGATGCAAATACTATTCCTTTACCAATGGAAAACAAAAGCAGAGGACATCCATCACAGTAAGAGAAACCAGTACTACTTTTGGAGGAGGAGGAAAAACTGTGCCTTAATTTTTATCAAAACACACTGAGGAGCACATTTGTCAATGTGGATCAAAGAATGGTAAAAAGAGACAATGCAAAAGAGCATGTTGACTCACTAACTCAGCCTTGCCCTCAGAAAATGGTTGCTTACATACTCCTGTCTTAGCCATATCTCCTAAACATGTGACCACAACTTTTAAAACAGGATATTGACCTCTAGCAGGAGTAAAGCACGCTGCCCTTCCTTAATACTTTTGTCCTCCTGTAGCAGTAGTAGTACTGTGGCTAGAGCAAGGGACAGCAAAGACCTAGGACAGCAAAACTTCATAGAAACAGACAGTGCTACATGTCCTTCCAAGGTACAGCTCTTCTTCAAAGAAGTACTATGGACATTGAGTAGTAGTATCACTGTATGATACACAGATAATATTTATTACAGAATACAGTTAAGAGGCTGTGCTTCTGGGCCTGAAATTTACCTCTTCCAGCTCTCTAACTTCCCTGTGTTTCTTCTTGGTTTAGTCCTTTGCGGTCTCCGAAACAGGAAGTTCTTCTTCCTAGTGAACTAGTGGTATATTATGCTTCTTGATCTTCCTTCTTATTTTGCACTTTAAAATCTTAATGTTCCTTAATCCTCCATAGGATTGCTCATTTTGTTGCAGAGTATAAATGCTGCTTCTTACACAGGAAACAACTGGCAGAGAAATTCAATTTTACTCAGAACTTGTACTGCAGTTGGGAGGACATGTGCTCCTTGATTAAAAGGCAGCTGTTTTTTCCAGGGTGCTCTTGCATATTTTTGAGGAAGAACTGGTACCTTTGTCACCTTTGTCTACAGTTTATAGCAGAGTGAGGGATGCCATAGATTTCAAAAAGGGATGARGGTTGTTCCTGGAACACTGTGTTGAATACCAAGGATTGCATCTCTGATTGTTTGGTTTGGTTTTCAAGCAAGCAGCATTTTACTTAAGAGATAGTTCTGTGTACACTCCAGTGCAATCWGTTTTGTCCCTGGTGGAAGGTGGAAATGTGTAAAGGCATGGGCAGGAATGAGAACATCAAGGGATAACTGGCAAATATCTTTGTCAACCAGACTGGAAACAGCTTGATGTATGAAGTATTATTGATCATTTTCAAAAGCAGCATATGAGAACCAAAATTTTCTGGGTTRCCAGAGTTGCTTTTAGGATGCTGCAGGAGCAGGGAGAGGTGAAGTATATACTCTGGAAAACTTGTACTGGGCTGTGGAAAACAGCTGGGAATAATTCAAAAATAGCAGGGGATGTTTTTCCTTGGTTCAAATACAGAGAGAAAAGAATCAACTGCTCTGTTCCTTCTTCACATAAAACAGATCTTTAGCAGGTCAGTTAGACTGTATTTACTGTAACACTGATTTCCTGTCTTTGCTTCCTGGAACTACTCTCATGTTTTTGCAAGGATCATCCCAAAGAACTAACCATGGTGGCACAAAATTTTTTTCAGTCTACTTATGCTAGGAATTAGATAACTTCCAATGTATGCAGCATTTTTTTTTTAACACGTGGAGTATTGTTTTCTTCCTATTTCAGTTCCCAATGCTAATGCCCCACTATTCTGGACATTGTTTACATGTAGCTGGAGCCTTCTCAGTGACAATATAAGCTGGAGCATAGGTGCTGAGAGTTCCAGGCAGAACACTRACATCACAGAAATGAATGTAAAAACAGTGTTAAGAGCATAAAACTTCAGTGTCTTTTCTATAACCAGGGCAACACTTGCATTCACTTTTAAGTGCATCACTGCTATTTACCAGGGATGCAGAACATCTGTCAKTCCCCTTATTTCACATTTAAAAATGAACTTTAGCAGTTCCAGAGTGTTTTGTTTTGATTTGTTTTTCTCCTTTTGAATTTCATCTATCATTGTGCAGGGTTTGCTGGTCYTTCGCCTTTGTTACTCAAACCTTTCTCAAAGATTTATTGGCTTGAAATGTTCTTTGTTCCCTCACTGCCTAAAAGTGTCTCACAGTCTTTCCTGGAAATCTATTAGCTATAAAACTGTTTAATTCCACAGTTCCTGGAGGCTTTGGACCCCTGTGTCAAGCACTAGATGCATTTCAGTTTCAGTGGGGATGTTCAGTTCAGCATTAAGTATAGCTTTGCCCCATGCTGCAGTTGCTGGACTGCAATATTGTCTGCAATATACCTGCATAAAAGTTACTACAGTGAAGTTTTTATCCCTCATTCTTCATCTGAATTTGACTGGTTTTTTCCTCCTCCTTTTTTTTTCCCCTAGCTCTTTGAGCTTCCCTTTTCTTTTTGGTCTCCACAGTTTCTTTGCTCTGCCTTTGGTTTCCCCCTTGCTTTCTCCTTCATTAGGCTTAGTCTCTMTTATGAGGTTCACTTCTCTTCCCTGAGAAAGGAGGCAAGAGCATTTGAGACTGTAGAAAGGGGGTTATACACTGGTTTGTATCCTCTGCCTGGCTCTACATATGCAGCATTCTCCTCTTCCCAGCAGTCGTCAAGAGCAGTGGTAGCTCCTCTCCTTGTTGCTGTGTGGCTGATATGGCAATCTGTTTTTTACAATTCCCAAATCATACAGAAACACTTCCTTCAGTGTGCCCAGAAAAGGTTATACCAGCAGGAATGTGTCTTGGATTGGAGAGAAAAGTGACAGATCTCCCAGGGTAGGCTTTTATTTGGTTTCTGCTTTCTTTTCCCTCCCAACAGAAATACAGAAATTCTGGCCTTTTGAACCCCAAGAGAAAAAAAAGCAATTAAAAGGTGTGAATCTATTATTGCCTTGGCTTAGAGTGAGTTTCTACAGGGAATGAAACTAACCTGATAGGAATGATTTGCATAGGACAAAACCATTGCTGCTTTGAGTTTTGGAGGAGCTGACAGTGTGCTTATGTATATGTACTTCTCCAGTTTTGCATATTGACCTTTCAGAGTAGTCAACAGTGATACTATGCATCTTGAAGGGTRGTATTTTATGCAGAACACTTTTTTCTTTTTTTTTTTTTTTTAACTGCTTGTCAGTTAGGGCCACAGACTGAGCAAAGGTTGGATGAATACAGTCATTTAATACCTTCCAGAAAATTGATAATTTACAATGCAAGAAACTAGAATTTCCTTGTTCCTTCCCCTCTCTTTCTTGCTTGTACTGGCTTTTGTATTTCCTCTTGCACACTGCCACTGAAGTCCAAGTAAAACCAGAGTTCCACATTTGTCAGACAGACAGGTCTGTAGATATTGCTTTACAGGCAGGGTTGCAGAAGGACCTTTAGGTGTARTTGGGAAAGGTGATTATGCAGCTCCCTGGAGTTCAGAGGAGGCTTCCTGTCTCTCAAGGCTTTTTGTGGTGGCACGCAATTATAGCAAACCTTGAGGCTTTTGCATGTTTCATCATTTTCTTCTTTCAAAACCTAGGTGCTCTTTCAAAAACTGGAGATGCTCTTTCAAAAAAAGGAGATGTTATGAAGTATGCATATTGCGGTCATGCAGTACCCTAAAATACCATTCCATTTTGCTGGAAGTTTTGTGTCATGAGGAGGAAGAATACTGTTTTGTAAGGGAGAAACATTGCAGAAAACCCCACTTCTACTCTCATTTTGCTCCAATCTTTTAATTGAATAATATTTGCCCTTGGAAAGCAAAAGGAGTCTTGTCCTGAACCTTCAAAACTCAATTTTAAAGTGTCTGAAAATGTTTAGTGTGTAAGATCTGTTCTAATCGGCTGTTGCATGATGTGTCTGCAGTAACATAAAATAATATTTTTTTCAGAAAAAAAMCCCATATAATGTAAAAGGAAAAAGTTAGTTGATGAAACAAAAAAGAATTAAACAGGAGTGCTGACTCACCAGCTTTCTCTTCTGTGTCCATTTAACATGTAGAATGGGGAGTGGTCAGATCCTCAGCTGAGCTCTCAGGAGAAGACACCTCAGACATCCTGTGAAACACAGCAGGCAAACACTGCTCCCTATCCTGTCCATCAYTGCAGCTCCGCAGACTTGGCAAAGCTTTCAGGGAGCAGATGTTCAAGATACCCCAAGCCATTTATTCACACAGCCTGCAAAATGTGTATACTGCAGAAGTGTATTTCCTATGTGAGAACTTCAACTACTGTTAAAATACTTTAAACCGCTGTTTAACTACTGTTCTCTKCTGTTCTTGATTGGTGGTTTAATGATGCTGGATCAAACCCTGAAGGGAAATTTGCCAGGGCTGAGGGAAATGACAATATCAGCACAAAAAAAGAGAGAATTAATTGGGGAATAGGTAAGAAGCACCCTCTAATCTTCACAGAAGGTTCAAAAACAAGTTTCCAAGATAAACAATGGGGTATTTAAGAGCATTTATTTTGTAAGAYAGATCTTGAGCAGTTTATAACTCAAACTGATGTTTCACGTATGTGGGTGCTGAAAGTCAGGATTTTTTCTTCCAGTGCTAAGGTTTTAAGACTTACGTGTCCTTTTAAAATTTCCAAACTGTGCATACAATATTTTGTTGGAGGAGTTGTTGCAGTTTATATTGGACTTGATTATAGTGCAGGTGTATGTTTTATGATGTTGCTGATGGATGYGTCCTAATTGTGCAGGACAGGAAACCATGAACATAAGGACATGTCAATTTTCATAATGAATGACTAAACACTATAAGAAGTGCTTGAATAAATACTCCAAAAGAATTTTAATGCCTTATCCATGGCAGCAGGAGCATCAGAGGAGGAAGATAAGAGAGCACATACTTACTGTGGTTTGGGTGCTATTTTGTATTTTAACACAGTTTTTTCAGTAGATTCTTTTTAGTCTCAGAAGAGTAGATTTGATTTTTCTATTTGGTTATGGGGCACCTGAGAGCTTTTAAATGGTGCTGAAGCAAAGGACAGTTGACGCTTGCTAATGGTATCCACATCCCTTAAAAAAATTACATTTAAAACTTCTGTGTCTTTTGAGTACTTGTCTAAGGGCACATGGATGTGGGAAGGAAGAGGGTTCCTGTTTGCAAGGAAAGTGCTTTGTGGTAATTGGTAGGTGCAAGGGATACAGATGTCCTGTAGGGAGTTACAAGAGTACTGACATATCAACAACCTTGAAAGGTCCTTGACAGATTAGAGCTATGGCTTGAGTGGGATCTAAGAGAAACGTGTAATGTTCTTTCCAGTCTTGAAACCTGAGTCTGAAGGCTACAGAAGCCTTGAAAKAACTTTCCATCAACAGCCAGGCCACTTCCAGTTACAGTAAGGGACAGTCAGAGGAACCTGGAGATGGAAGACCACTCAGTTAGCAGATACACTGAGTTTGAATGCTCTGCCTGATACAAAGCACATTTGTGGTGTAAAGTAGTCTTCCCCGACCCTCCTGACCTCAGAAGCTTCACCAGCACCAGCAGCAGTGAGAGACACTAACTGAGACAGCCTGGCTGGGATCCCTTCTAAGGGCATTGCTTTYCCCTGAGCCAGCTTGGTGAGAGCATCACTGAAAGGTCCACCCAAAACTTCCTTAATTCCTGGATGCTTCACACCACATGTGAAGGTGATAAAAATTTTCCTACATTCAGAAGCAATCAAACCTTAACAACATCTTTTGTGGAAGAGTTGTGTCTTTAGCTTACAGCATCAGAAGATAAATGCTATTTTTAGAGGGGGAACTAGTCCATATTGGAACTACTCTGTCATCAAGATGCTGGCATGTCTTCACTGAAGACCAAAAAGCTGGGTAGTTGTAAAAGTCCTTTATCACATTGTTGTATCAGCCTCATAAGAGCAGAGTTGTCACAGCTTATGTCATTATGCAGAAAGCCCTCTAGCATAAAGTTCCCAAAGCCCCATGCAGATGCAGCAGGTCTTTATCAGCAGTAGTCGCAGTAGTAGTAACAACAGCGTGTTTGGTATTTCGTGTCCCATAAGCCTTTTAGGATTCCCAAAGCAGTGCATTTTATTCTAGTTTTGGCGAATCAGGTTAAAACATTAATTTCTACAGTCTTTGCAGGACCTATCCTAAACTAAGATTGTTGTGCAAAAGTAATAGAAAATTCTTACACATACATATATAATTCTATCTGTTCCATCTAGAAATGTTTAGCAAGGCTACATTGTTTTGGTTATGTCTAAAACGTAACTATTATTGCAAAAGGTTAAGCTGCTGAAATTTAAACTAGGTTTTAGGTCCTTTTCTTTCCACTAATCCAGTCTCTTATTTGCTTAAGGCACTTAAATAGTTTTCACTTGTTTAAAAATAAACTTRCATGTYTACCTCATGTCTGTGTGGATTTATACATTTTAGTTTCTCTGAAGGTTCTAATTCAGTCCTTGCATTTCTGGACACTCCTGGGCCTGGGTGTATTTGGCATGGAGAGATTTTGTATCCTGACACCACTCCATGTGGATATAATGGTGATAATGGATTTAATGACTATCATAGAATGATAGCAGAATTACACTTTGTCTCCCCTCCCTCTCACTSTTTTGTGATGCATCTCTGAAGCAAAGGTTACAAAGAAAGATAAATGAAGTGCTTAATTTTGAGCTTCATGAACAAGAAATTAGAAAAAGGCAAGACACCTAAGATACTGACAAGTAAAACTTCTTCCTGGTTGTTTGCTTTTCTGCAAGCGCTTTGCTGTTCTTTGAAGCCCCATTTTACTGTGGCTGATGTTGGATTTCTGTAAACTCCCTACCCACAGTGTTACATGTGAGTGAGGGGTGTGCAATAAAGGGTGATGGGCAAAGCCATGGGACCATCTGGAGAGCAGCTGCCACTTCCCTGCTCTGAGCCAGGGTGGCCCTGATGACCAGACCTGCCCTGAGGGCTGGCTTCTCCTCCACAGGCCCTGGGCAGCCCCTAGATGGGGCTGAATAGTGGAGGGCTGAGACCTCTTCCCAGGACAACCCTGCCTTGATTTGATGTGTGCKCTTGCCCAGTGTCATCACCATTTGGCTGGACAGTGACACTAAAAGCTCCATTCATGCCTGGTTTAATTAAGGCAAAACCTACAAATTTACATGGAAGATATCTTTTTTTTTTCTCGATCTATATTGTTGCACTCTCCTATCCATGCTCAGTATCACTGAAGCATAGTCCTGTCAACTGAGCTTGACTTGAAATGTTAGCATTTGGACAGGAGGGTATTAGAGAARCTCTGCCTCCTCCTGCTCACCTCTAATAATAATTTGCTCTATGCCATTTTTTAAAAGTATGTATGGATATGTGGTAAGATAACAGCTGTGCTTTGTAAGAATGGATTTCTCTCAAACAGAAATAATCAGCTGTCACATGGCTCAAGATCTCTTCATGTAGAAGAGGTTGAAAGAGGAGTTTCAGGAGAAAAATGCATATGAAATAAATAAATTGAGAGATTGAAGTGAAATATTCTTTGAGAAWCAGTGCCTGTGGTTTAGAAAAGAAAAATGGACAGAAATTGTTGCACTTGGAAGTCTGAGCAATCTTTTCTACTGAACTTTCATGTATTTTTTTGGCACTATGAGAAGCAAGGAGTCGGYTGATATGGAGAAGATTTATGGAAGCAGATGGGACATCAGTGTTCCATTGCATGGATGCTTCCAGACTTCTTCTGTTGCAAGCTTTGAGTCAAGGTGATCTTTGGGGCCCTGTGCTCTGTAACCCACCCCCACCTACCCTCAGGAAATTTAACTGCCTTCCTTTTCTGCTGCAGCAGTGACAGGGCCTGCACACAGTAATGATACATAACCTACTGTGTAATCAATAGCAATGAAATTCAGTGTGCTTGCAGTGACAAGGGACAAAGTAATAGTTATGGGAAGGGAAGGAAAGATAACAGCTGTAACACCCCTGGCCTCCTCTCCTCTTAACTGTGCTTGCCTACAAGATGACCACAGAAGAAAAAAATCTTGATAGAATAATGTTTGCATGTAAACCAGCTGTAAATTCCTTGGGCAGCACAGTTAGGATGCAGTTTGTCTTTTGTGACTGTAGCTCTAACAAGAGCTCTGCTGATGTGTTTTTCATCTAGCAAAARTTACATTGCCTTAATTCACCCTCTGTTCAAAGGCTGGCTGTGACCATTGCACTGAATTGTTGAATAATCCCTCCTAATGCATAAGCAATACTTGCTGACTTATGTGAGAATTGTTCCTATGTCCTACTGAAAAACATTCCCRTTTTATTAAGTGAAGTAAAAAGAAAACCCTATTAGTAAAGACTACAACTCAATGCAGGGTTTTGCTTTCATTTTGCTGCTCTATTTCCTCTCATAAACATGTAAGCTGGTGACTACTTTCTTTAAAATATATATATATATAAAAAACCAAAAGCCCAACAACAACAAAAAGTACATGCCAAATATACTCTCAAAAAAATTAATTAGTACTTACACAGAACTCCTGGTGATTTAGGAGGAAGAGATTTGCTGGTGGATACAGGCAGACTTCAGAGGGAAAAGCCCTAAATATTAACACAGGCATCAAGATTCCGTCTTGAAGAGGTGGTAGGCAGGTCCTTATTGCAATACTCATGTTTTTTTACATTGCTGGAACATTTTCCTCTAGCTTTTACCACAAACATTTCCTACAGAGCCACTTAAATCCTCAGACACTGGTGGACATACCCCCTATGAAATGTAGTAGAGTGCAGGTGACCTGATGTGCAGCAGGGTAATGACGAAGCTTGACTGGGTGCTTAATTATGAGCTTCTTAATGCAATTGGTCCAAAATGGGTCTTCTGCCTTGGAAGGCAAGGTGCCATATTAGGTGGATTTTCCACCTGTCTTCCCTGCCCTCCCTACAACACAGACCAGCTGGGCAGTTGAAAACTGGCTTTGAGAAGCAGCTCTAACCCCATGTCTCACAGTCCTGTGCTCCTGTGTGGAACTCAGCTTGTCCATGCACTATAGGTTATTTACCCTATCAGCCCTTATACTTTATAGCTGTCTTTTTGCTCAAGTTGCCTGGCTATAACCTGCTTCATCTACTTATAAAAATAAAATTGCATTTTAAAACTTTCCGAACCTTAGAAAGTTGGTGGTTCTTTTTGCTCCTCAGAATTTGCACAGATGGGCAAATAAACAGCCATAGGTATGTAAAGAATTCTTTTTCAAAACAACCCAAAGCCCTAAATATCTCAGGCATCTGAAAATTTAATATATTTTTCAGGGGGTTTTTTGGTTTTTTGGTGTTTTTTTTTAGTGTGTGTAATAACATTTACGTAATCAGAGAAGAATGTGGTGACTACAAAGYCTTCCTTCATGACATCAACAGCTGTCAGAGAGAATGATGAAAAAGCAGCTTTTTAAGATTTTACTGAGACGGTAAGACAGGTGCTCCTTTTCAGGTCCCGCATAATGCTTCTTACTAGCTTTCAGTGGTTTCCCCCTAAAGAAGAACTAAAGACTAGTGCCATCTATCCAGGATTCTGGCTAAAGGGAGGTGTAAGAACCATACATGAAAACAAATTGTTCAGGACTAGTTTGTCTCTGTATTGAACATTTTTGTCCTTCCTTCTGGGCACCCAATCTCCTCTGTCCAGCTTGTGAAGTCTCAGATTTTTTGGAGAGCTATTCKCTTTGGCACTAGTGCCACAGCCAAGTCTCTGTGACATGACCTGATCCAAATGGCACACAGTATGTCAGCCTCCTATCATTTTTCCACTTGGCATGCTGCAGTGTACTGTTTATTCTCTAAAACAACAGTAAAAGATCAAGACTTGGAAATGTGTTTTCTGACACATAAATTGGTCTCCCTTGGGAAAACAACTTTGCTGTAGACAGAGAGGGTGCAGATAAGTCTGCTTGCTTCATGTGGAATGTCAGTGCCACTGATGTGCTATAATGCCCTCCTCAGTCCTAGATTATGAAGCATTTCTCACAGAAAGAGTAGGCTCATTTCTAGTGTTATAAATGAAACGTATAAAATGCCCAATTAATAAATCAAAAATTAAWTTATTACGGAATAGAGTGACAAAATGCTGGGATGCCACAAACAAAAGGCAGAGCCGAGCCCAGGGTGAACCGTGGGTGAACTGGGTGAACCGTGTGTACAGTCTCTATCACACTGCACACMCCCCAGTTCACAAAGTCCGGTTGGCAGGGCCAGTTTTTATACAGTTTTTCTGCCCAGAGGCCATATTGCAACAGTCTATTCAGTGTCCAGTCTTCATTGCATATTCATACTGTCATCTTTTCAGTGTTGCTGGTCTGCTGAATAGTTTTCTGGACTGAGATGGGTGCTTAATGAGATTACCGAAGAGTTCCATTCACATGTTATCCTCGGCATCAGTGCTGATGGTCTTGGTAACAGCTCCCACCATCTGTCCGATATTGATCTAACTTGTGAGTCCACCTGTCTTTCTGTTGCAAATCCTAGTCTCCAGTCTTAATGGCAGCAGTGATACAATCTTTGGATGTGTATTCCAAGATCCCCRACCAGAATTTTACAGTGAGAGAAGCTTTGGTTTACATGATCCTATGTTATAACATTTAATACAGCATAAAAACATGAATCATTTTGGGACATATATCACACTAGTGAGGCTGTGGTAGTATTTTTGAGGCAAAGCAAGCTTTCCACATGAAGAAATGTCTTCAAGATTTAGCAATGGATTGGTTCTTGTCTACAGCTGCCTTTAAAAATGTATTTTAATTACATAGTAGTCACATAATGAACTTGTTTAGACATTTAGAAAGAAAGTACTTTGTGACATTTTTGTGAATTCCTGATGTGAAAAAAAATCAGTTGTTGATTTGAGAACAGAAGAAAAACACAGCTGAATACTCAGAAGCAGAATACAGAAGTGGAGGGGCTACCTAGTTGCTCTCAGTACAACAAGGCAAACAAGATCTGAGCATTGCCTTGGATGTGCAGAACTGAGCTCTGGTGCCCTCTAAGAGAAGCAGCTGCCAAACGCCACGTTTGGATCCCTGCTCCTTGTCTTCACACCTAGAACGGTGTGCTGGCCTTGCATGGAAGTGATTTTTCTCAGAAAAGCTGTGGAAAAACCAACCAGTGATTAGCTTTAACACTGACAGCCTGATTAACCGTTTAGAGAGATAGATACACCTCTGGACTACACAGGTTAAAAATACTGCGAAAATCTCTTTTTTCACTTGGGAAGAGGTAACCAGGTGCCAGCAGGGTTGGTCCCGCTCTGCCGCGTGGTCTCGGGCCCGGTGCGGCCTGGCCCGGCCCTGCCGCTGYTGCAGCCGTGGTAGGGCCGGGCCCGAGGGCTGCCGAACAGGGGGAGGGGAGGAGAGAATGCCCCATCCTGGCAGGACCGGGCCTCCAGTGGCTGCTAACATCCTGCCTGGTGAAAACCGCCTCGCATCACGGCCCCGGGAGGCATGGCCAGGCCCCAGCGCGGCTTTCTGAAAAATCCTTGACGGTAGACAGCTCTGGAGTGTAATAGACAGGGCAGGAGACGATTGTTTTAAACTCCTTTTTATGCCTTTATTAAAGGATGTCCCTAGGGAAAGCCAACGCCGCCGCTCCACCRAAGGGAGTGGGCCTCTTCAGCAGTGCTGCTTCAGCTGCCGCAATGCTGGGAGTTCGYCCACGACGGGAGTCCCAGGAACTCAATTGGGCTCGTTAAAGTCTGGGGGTGTCACCACTGTCAACTATCTTTTAAGTAAGGGTGTGTCCAGCTGAGTAGTTATAGAGGTCCCTGACAGTTCCCCTCAGATGCTGTTCCCCTTTGGTCGGCAGAGTCATGGGGTAATTAGTTGGAAATTGATGATTTTGTTGGAGGTTTCCATCCCAGCATGCTCCGGGAGGCTMTATTTGCATAGACGGGGTGTCCTCTTAGTGATTGGCAGCGGTAGGTGGCAAGGCGGAGCAGTGGGCGGGGGAACGTTCRCAGATTGGCAGCAGCAAGGAGGCGGGAAGCAGCTCAGATGATCTAAGATGGCGGACGCAGTTGAGGYGGCCCGCAGCGGTGGGAGCGGCGGCTCAAACAAGTAAGGGAGGGAACACTAGGGGATAAGGGGCAATTGGGATAGGAAACTTAGGATTTTACAGTTGGGAAACACTCATTGGGGATAGGCTTTAGGGATACAATCGGTAGAACCAGAGAATGTAACGACAACTTCAATACAAAGGTTTACARGGTCTGACAAGGGGGTTAGAACTGGGGAATACAACAGTAACTCAAACACACAATGAAGCTCGCAGGCTTCAACACAGATTTTAACACAACTATAACAGTCACTTAGTTATATGATTACTCAGTTGGGATTTCCATACTCATTACATGGAGCAGCTGCCCAGTCATCCGGCTGAGGGTGGGGGGCACAGCCAATGCAGAAYGGCCCCTCTGCAGCCAGAACCCCGAGATCCTGGCCCAGCCTGACCCCATCACCATCGATTACCCTCTGCAGACCTGAGAGAGGTATTAACTCTTTCCTTGACAAATGAAACTTGCAAAGCATTCCTCTGAGTGAGAGAAAAGACATGAGAGTGAARACATGTAGAGAGACAATATGAACATTGAAGTAAATGGGCCAGGAGACCAGCTCCCTTTTGAAAGGGCTTTCTTAGGATTTCAGCTCTGGGTGGGGAACTTCGAGGGGTTGCGTGCACACCTCCACTGCTGCCACTGGACACCACGGAGGAAGAGGTGCAARTCGATTCTGCTGCATGTGCCGCAGCACTGAGGATTCCATTCTCACGAGGCTCCAAGGAAGACCATTTCAGCTCCTATGGTCCGGGGATGTCTTCTCTTTCTAGTACTTTCTAAGTTATGGTGAGGAGTCAAAAAGCCCTCAGTAGGTAGCCTCATGTCCTGCTGGCCTGACTGTGTCTTTCATGATTCCAGATTTTGTATGGGTCCGTTGCTTTTTAAGCGTTTTGGTATGCACTGAACTCCCGCATTATGCTGAGCATTATGGGAAATTCCTGTTTTCCATAATAGGTGTGGTTTGGTGGGAGGCGGGAGGACCGGAGGCATTACCCAATAGGAAGTAGAAGAGAATTAGGGGCACAGGGAATTGGGGAAAAATACAACTGAGAAACAGAGAACATTGATTCAGCAGTAACAGTCAGGAATGAGGTAGGTAACAACWTAACATTTGAACAATTAACCAAATTGAACACACAGTGTTTAACTGAACCAGTCTTTTAACTTATTCCTGTCATAAACCAGTCTTTTAACTTATTAATTTCAAAGATATCCATGTCAGTAAAAGAGGAGTTGAATCTTAGATGGAAAGGGAAGGAGAAGATGCATTGGTTTCAGGCTGAAATTGTCTTGCAAGCTGGATAATGGGCTGAGATATACTAGTATGTCCCTCTAAGTTGTGGAAGGGGAGATGAGCRTATTCAAATTGAAAATTTGAGCAAAGACATTTGTGGTGGACTAAGTAAATACTCAAGCATCTGTGATTTTATGAGAAGCTTGAACAGAGAGAGAGATGAGATGAAGGTCTGCCCCCAGGAAGAAGAAGATCTCTGTTCCTAGAGATAAAAATTATCTCAGAGAGAGATGAAGAAAACCTTTGCTTTTGAACTGTTCATCTTTAAAATGGTACCCCATGAGTTTGTATGGCCCATAATGCAGCTGTGGGAAGGCTGTGTGATTTGGGAGGGACTTCACAAATGCAGATTCCCAGGCGGCTGCTTTTGTGAGAATTAAAACCCACAAAACAACTGTCTGTCGTGTGGGAGGTTTCCATGGCAGACCAAAGGAGACTTGTCTCCCTAAGTGAACTAATGAAAGACTATTTTATAAGTGGTAAACTGACCTAGAGTTCCAAGTTTTGTCTTTATTCATTGTTAGTGAGAAAGAAAAGAAGCAGTTTGGGAAGAAGGAACTGTTTTGAAGGTTTTATTCTGATATTTATTAATTTTTTCTCTCTTGTAGATTTGTTAATAAACCTTTCTTTATACCCTTTTGAGSCTGCTTTGCTTTTCTCGTAATCCTATTTTACAGCAAAAAAAGAGTAAATAATTGTAGTGGGCAYTCAAACCTCTACGCTACTTAGTGCATTAGCTGATAAACAGAAATTGGCGAACCTGAAACCACTGAGCAAGAGGAAGAGGAGGAATGCTCAGAGCTAAAAAGCAGGCCTTTTTATCCATACGTTTCCTGGCCATCTAGGATGGCTGCCAGCTGGAGGGCAGTGTTGCAGCAAATGTCATTGCCAGTTTAGGAACTGCCACTAGAACAGCTGCTGTGCTTGGTTGGGACTGCAGCTATTGGCATGTCAGTAGCTCTGTTTCCCAGCAGAGCCTTGCCAGCTTCTGGCAATGTCCAGGAGCCTTAATCACAGTCCTGGATGGTTGCTTGAGTGCTGGGAGACCACACAGTAGTGAGTTATTCCATACAGTGCTTCCATCCTTGGCCTTAGTGTTGGGAACAGAACTTAGGTGCCAAGGTCTCTTCATGGTCTTCTTTGGTTCATATAAAAGTGTGATGCTTCAAGCCTTGACTGAGTTTAATTGATTCCATGTACTGAAAAGAGGAACGTCACCGTATGAGCAGTGATGCAATGGGACTATTGGATGCTGCATTTAATTTTGCATCTCTCCTGTATTGGAAGTTTGAAGTGTCCGAAAAAGTAGTTGAGCGTTAGTACCTGTGCAGAGAGAATTATTGGTGTTTTGCTCAAGTTATTAAAAAGTGCAGGGACAGAGCAGACCCAAAGCAATGTCATGGAGCCTGGTGTTTTGTGCTGAATTCCTGCAGCACACATGGAACACAAAGGCTAGCACTACTTCTGTGTGCTCCCACAGGTGTACTTTTTCTCCTGGCTCATGTTGCTGAATATAGTCTTCACAGCTTCCATCACTCTTGCCATGACTCTCTCTTAGAACACCAATATGATCAGAAAAAAAGCAACCCACAGACATCTTGGAGCCAGCTCTTAGCAGTGACAACAGTCTCATTCCCTTCTCACTCTCTTACAAGTACGTCTGGTAATAAGAAATTAAAATGTAAATGCTAGTGAAACCTCATCAGGCACCCCTAGGAATCACAGGAAAGGCTTTGTGTTGRAAGGACAACATTTCCTAGGGGCTGGAGTAGAGCAGCTGAAGTCAGATTTATTCAGAGATTGTCTTGTCAGGAAAAAAATGTACATCTGAGTATGGATGTGGCCCTGCAGAGATGGTGGGTGCTCTGTTTCTTAGTTTCCACATTCTGTTRTTTTCCATCCTGCTTGCTTTGTGTGCCTTGTGAGGAGCAGCAGGCCCATCATGCCTGCCCATTTGAAGCATTATAGTAGCCAATCTGACCTCAAAAGACATGTCATGGTGCAGCTTTTGCTGGAGGTTAAAAATGGATGGGTTATTCTCACTGGGACTATGACACTCACAAATCATTTTCACACAGGAACCCRAGAAATCATATTATAGACTTAAAGGGCAGTGAAAAGTCAACGAAATGCCCTTGGGCATGAGCAAACTTTTGTCCTGGATCACAGAGATCACGAAGTTTGAGAGAAATAGATGTGGCATTCGAAATTGCTTTTCTGATTTTGCAATTAAATACTTTAGTTCAATACAAAATAAATACTTGCCATTTAGCTAAGATTATCAATTCTTTAGGCCAGCAAAAGATAATGTCCAAGGCTGGAGCCTCAGGGTTACCTGATAGCTGTCTCCAGTGAAGGATCCTTGGGGTCTGGGCAGACTGACATTCAGGAGCTGCTGACCTGGTGCCTGACCATGTCCCATTTCTGGGAGCCTCCTCCCAGCACCTGCTGTCTCTAATGGTCTTGGCCATGGCTACCACACAAAAAAGTTGTATACACTAAGTAACAGCCAGGCATTMGTTTATCTTTCAACAAGTGAAACAAACAAGACTTAATCATATTTTTCTAAGAGGAAAGCCAATCTCCTAAATGCAGAGTCTATACAATTCATTGTTCATTTTGGTGAAATGCAGAGTGCACCTTGCTGTGCAGGTCAGCTGCTCATTTATAAAATTGATTATGCATTCTCTAAAGCCATCTCTAGAGAGCAGCTAAATGGCATCCATTGCCACCAAAGTCTTTGATATCCCTGTGGCTGAAGGATATTATAATAACAAGGAATAAAAGGAAGGTAGGCTATGTTCTGATTTTGGTGTTTGTCAGATTTTGCTTGCCTCAAAAATTTTCAGAAGAATATGTTTATAGCATAAAAGCTGCCCTTAACCTCAGAGCAGGAGCACTTGTAAAACAGCTAAGAGTTTATCTACTTTAAATTTTTCCCCCATAATAATCGTGTGTGGCTCAAATAACAGCATATTGACTCTTTGATTTTGTTGCTTTAATCTGACTTCACCATGATCTCTGTGAAGAGTAAAACAGAGAGAGGAAGCAGCATTGGTGATGATAACGCTGTATGAAAAGATCTAGCTGTTTAGTATTCACTCTATGTATCAAATAGCTGGGCATAAAACAGCCTAAACTTTGACTTTTCTCCAATTTTCTGGCACATTTTTTCCCTGAAACTTATCCTTAATGAACTGTTCACTCTCCCCTCTATAAAAGCTCCCCTATACTAGTGTAGGTGAACATCAGAATGTAAAGCAGATACTGCTTACAAGTGAAGAAACTGCAGAAAAATTAAAACGCTGCATGGATTTTCCCATTTCCTAGTTTTAAATTCATATACACTTGGTATTTCACAGTGATTTTGTAATTAGAGGAGTTATAGCTATAAACCTAATAATTCCTGAGTGACAGACTGTGGCATATGTTGCTTATGCTTTCCAAAGTCATCTATAGTTTCTGGCTTTCAGGAACTGCTTTAGGTGGTATTTTCAGCTCAAAGGAGGGACAGGCCTTTGGAAGGATGCAGGATGCTGGAGCTGCCAAGGTCCAAGACAACTGTTGGCGCAGRCATCAGTTTTGAAGGGGCAGATTGAACCCTCTAGGGGGAAGATTGGGTGCCAGCTTAATGCTTAGCCAAGCGTCTCCCACACATTTCTGGATTAAAGACGTCTGTGAGCACCAAAATGGATCTTCCCCAGTTCAGTAGCCAGAGCTGGAACTGGGTGTTGCCAGCAGGCAATTAACTTTGTTCCAAGGCCTTCCCCTGCAGCCCTAAAAGCCAAGGTCACAATTGCAGGGCAAGGGCTTTTCTCTCTGCTCCTCCCCATTATGAAAATAGAGATTTCATGGGGCTGGAGGAGGCCCTCCAATGACTGAYGTCAACCTACAGAGTACTTACATCGCTTATTTTATTTTATCCCTTTCCCCCTGCCTGAGGAACAGCCCTGACCACTTGCTTCTTTCAACCAGGACATCTGCAGCTCTTTCACAAGAGACAGTTTTGGACTCATAGGGTCAGAGTGTGAAGAGTGATTGCTGATATGAGCTGCACCCTAAGAAGATGCATGAGCACTCCCTCAGACCTACAACTTCTCTGTCTGCTCTCTTGTACTGGTTTTGGCCAGGATAGAGATAATTTTTTTCACAGTAGCTGTGTTTTGTACTTGTGGTGAAAACAGTGTTCATAATACAAGGATGTTTTAGTTATTGCTGAACACTGAGCCAAGTGCTTTCCTCTCACACTACCCCAGCAGCAATCAGGCTGGGGGTGCAGAAGGACTTGGGAGGGTTTTTTCCATAGTTTTCCTGCTTAAATACTGTAGCTGTA
>CADDXX010001015.1:0-91625 GCA_902810485.1 Alauda arvensis | reverse complement strand
GTACAAAGGATACTCTTTATCTTATTCTAGGGCAAAAATATCTCTTACTCAAAAGCTCTGCGTAGAGGACTTATTACTCAAAATGCCTCAGGGGACTACAACAGCCACTAAACATCAACATTCACCCAGTCTATCACAAATACCTTTGCTTAAAAATTACCAATCTGAACAGTTATTTCCCCAGTTCATATTCTCCATAGTTTAAAGATTTCAGCATAGTTTGTTACTATAATTTACAAGAGATTTTCAGCTTAAAAGCACTTTCTCATCTYCGCATCTCCCTAAGACACAACACCCTTTTTACAGACCTCAGTATCTTCATGTAGCCTTAGCCAAAAATGTCTCTACTATAGTATCTTCCTCATTTCTCAGAAGGGTTAGCATTCTGTAAGCTTCACCTTGGTAAGGACAGAGTTAATTGCAGCTCGGAGCTGCAGATGGCCACGTGTTCTCGGCCGGCGATGGCGGCAGCTCTAAAGGCTCCAAGGCCACATGGTGGAGGAGAGCGAGGAAAGAAACAGAAAACGGCGGCTGAAGTCGCGATGGCAGCTCTCGCCTTTCAAACTCCTCGATCTCCTCGGAGTAGGCTCAGCCCAGGCTCAGAAAGCCGCTCCGGGCAGCAGGCAGCAGGAGAGAGAAATCAGCTGCGGCTTCTCCACGAACAGCGGCGAAACTCAGTCCAAGCAGAACCGGAGCACACACCTCCACGTCTCTCTCCGCCCAGGAGACGCAGCTCAGCAAACACTGTAATCTAAGCCAGGGGTCCGGCCGGGCCCGGCGGGGCCCGGCAGGAGCCCG
The DNA here is from genome assembly GCA_902810485.1 of Alauda arvensis. Classification (NCBI taxonomy): domain Eukaryota; kingdom Metazoa; phylum Chordata; class Aves; order Passeriformes; family Alaudidae; genus Alauda; species Alauda arvensis. The sequence goes on along the minus strand of CADDXX010001015.1, from coordinate 90,827 downwards.
GCAGAGCTCTAAGCCAGGCCAGGGGCCTGGCAGAGCTCCACGAAGCTCGGCGGGGCCCGGTGCAGCCCCAGCTCCCCCCAGGCCAGGAGGGAGCTGGAGCTGCACCACCGCCTCCTTTGAGGCGTGCTGCAGAAAGAGGGCGAATTCCCGAGGTCCTCAGCTTTTATGTCATTCGCGAAAACGAACTCACTTTCCTACTGGCTGAACTGTGTGTCAATCTAAAGCCTTTGCAGATAACGATTTAAACTGAAAGTTATGTTTAAACCATAACAGATGGCAATACCTGGCTTTTGATCCCTCTATGGTCCTTGCCTAAGTTAAGCTTCTGGAGTATGGAGTTGGTGGAAACATAGGRATCCAGAACTTCTGTGGAAGTCAGCAGATCCAGTGTGCCTCTCAATCAAAGATGCTGAAAAAGAAAAAACCTACTCCTCAAAACAACTCCCTCCCTGCTTTTCCACAAATTCCTCAAATCACCAGGCTGAAGGCAGGCACATTCTCCTGCTTGGAGTCTTCAAATGTGAGCCTCTTCTGTGTCTCTGAGCAAGACTACTCTTTTCCTCACTTAACAAAAATGTTATTTCTGCCAAACATCAAAAGATGATTTGTACCCACGTATCAAAACATCCTTGCATGCACAGTATTTGGATCTAAAAGGGAGAAAAATACCTGATCCAGCTTTGACATGCAAATACTGGCTTGTCTAGAAAAAGAACCCTCAAAAAGCACTGCTATCCAGGATCAAAACTTCTGTGCCCAAATGTCTTTTATGGAGTTCTGCCAGCTGTACAGTACCTACAAGGTTAGGACACACAAGTCAGCCAGGCATAAAAAGTCCCAAGTGAAGAACTTGATCTGAAATACAAAATGAGGGGTTATGATCACCTGGGAACTGGGGAGCACCTTGGAGCATTTCCTTACTTGCAGGCCATGAGGTTTGTTAGGAGATGTGCCTGCATGGCCAAATTGGGCATCTCCAATTTGTGATCTCCATCTGCGATCTGCCATTTAAAGTGGTCTTTGTGCACCTGTGTCCTTTGGGATCTTGTAAAAAATCTTAATCAACTAAATCTTTTCAACAACAAGTCGTTTAACTGTACTTCTRAACTGTAGAAAATGTAGGACTGTTCAAAGGCACTGATCTCCTTCAAGGCTCCTTTCTTCAGCCTCATTCCTATTTCACTGCTGAGGAAATGAGGAAATCTGATGACCCTGTGCTGCTCAGTGCTTGGCAGTCATGTTTTCAAACAACATATTTCTATTATTTGGAGGCCAGGCATCACTGAGTGGAACGGATTTAGCTGCAGTAACTTTTCTAAAGTTAACCTGCTGATAAATTAGTCTCAGCAGAATTGTACCAGACTTGTGTGCAATCCCATGCTGTGCTGCCTTCTGTTCCAACACACACACTGGGGAAATTCAGGGGATGAGCTTTGGACTTACACCTCATCCATTCATGATTAGTGGGAGATGGTGGGGAAAAATGCCTTGAAGAGTTTGTAAAAGGCAACAACTGTATTCTAGCAGAAAAAAATCGACAGAACCCACAGGTACCTCAGTCCCACTTGGGAACCAGAGCTGTATATTGCCTTATGTGCTGTAAACTCCTTCTTCAGTCAGGCACTAAGCCTTGCAAATCATAGTGCTGTGTCAGTATGCAGAGTGCCTAACAACACCATTTAAGGTGCAGGTACCCAAAATCCCATCTATCTACCTGGTTTTAGGTCTTCAAACAAGGTGCATCTGCAGGGAGCATTAAGTAGAGGAAGAAGTTAGACAAATAGGTGTATTCATATTTCATGTTACACAGGATCTCAAAACATTGTATTTTTTAAGGCATAATAATGTTCTCATAAGAACCTTCTCAGMCCATTTCAGTATCTCCTTTCCCTTCTGTCCCCTAGGTTACTCCTTGCTTCAGTATCTTCTGATATACTATGAGGATCATACAGAGATTATGACCAGAAATTTAAAAAAAAAWAAATTCCAATAAAACTGGGTCCCCTTGCTGTGTGAAACAGAGTATTTTGAATTGTGTCTATTCCYAAAAGCAATGTTACTAGAGTTGGTCTTCCACTTGATTCCAGAAGCAAATGAAGAAACACAACTTGTAAATATCAAATAAAATGAGACAGCTTGATACAAATATTTTACATTTATTGGAACAGTACAGTAAAAACGGGACTGCAGACTCATTAGTGGTAACTGGTCCAAAGGACAAGACAAAGGACTATTCAAAAAAGGTCTGCAGTTTACAAAAATACTGAAAATCTGTTATATAACAGCCTAGGAAAATAAAAACTTAGCTTGAGTTCTGAAGTGTAACTTTAAAGTATATAAAAATCGGCAAATAAATAAAGTTAAAATGCAGATCTATTTAAAATTATAAAGGACYGACAAGTGGCAACTGTATAATATTTTATTATTTTCAGACTTGATTAAAAGCCAGATAAATGCACAAATGTTGTTTCTTTTTTTTAAATTTTGATTTTATTTTTCATGTACTTTAGGGAAGAAGGACCCATTTCCAGTGTTATGTATTATCGATTTGTTTCACAAATACATTATTTTTAAACAACAAAGAGCATAGAAGGTGCTTTCCCTGATATTAGATTTGCTGGTGCATATTTTGGCACAAAACTGAGAATTGAACAGATACCTACAGACATCTGCAAATGGCATCTATGCCCACTCAAGGCTACTGGTGACAAAAGTCTGGCTTGTGACAGCAGGCCAGTCATGCGAATCTCCCTCCTTCCCCAACACCCCTGCTCTGTCTCCAGCTGCCAACAGTTACACAAAGGAAAAGCAACACATGCAATTTTAAAATCAGCAGTCCTACAACCCCAAGTTTCATCCCTGGAAGTCCTTTAACAGAAGATAAAAGGCCAGTGTTTAATGCTGGCTTTCACTCCTTAACATTCCTCCATAGGAATCTGCCTGCTTTTTGTGTCCTGTGGGATGAACCTGTACCAAAGGAGTTGTTTCCCTATTACATGTTTTCAGCATTTTAGTGAAAATTAGGTGGGAAGCTTGGTGGGAAAACAAATTAACTTGTGATTTACAGGTAATGGTACAATTAACACTGGAAACAAGCATGTAAAYAGGCGTTTCAATTGAGACCCAGTGCAAGGTCAGTTCCTTGTACGTAACAGTAATTCTTATTTCCTGAAATAGCAGGCCTCAGTACTTCGTAATGGGGGTGGAGGGGTGTATAATTTTCACTGTAAGTAAATGTTGTATGACATAATGAATTCAAATTTCTGAAAGCAAAATGATGAAAATTAACTCTGTCTGAAAAGGTCTGTTAAGAAGAAGGAAGTTCACAACAAGGCTTAGGCCTGACAGCAAAATGTCAAGGAGCATATTTAGCTTTGTAATTCTCCCTATGCAGAGCAGGATATTCTGTATTGTAAACCAGACAGTCAAGAATGTTGTTCCTCTGATCTATTTTATGATGTGGACAATTTGTGATATACCTAGGGTCTGCAATTGTATTAAAAATGTGATTTGACCAATGTGCTTCACCTTGATTCATGGTTACTTCCATTTTCATACAAACACCTTGCCCTAGGCATCAAAGTATAACATCACCACAGTACTTCTGAATTAAACAAAAGCAGGAGTATATTTGGACTTTTCTGTCACCATAATAACTTCTTCTATAAGTGAAAGAGTGTCATCTGTAGTACATGGAGCCTTCAGAATTATGAAATATTTGGGAGATGCAACAGTAGAGATTATTACAGCAGAGCTCGAAGTGTAAGACTACTGCAGCTCTCTTTAAAGAGAAGAAAAACTCTTAAGAGAATTAAGGCAACAGCTCAATTGTTTTATGTATCAGTAGTCCAAGAATTTTGCGTTATTACTTGCATGTAACAATGATTGAATTCTCCATATGTTGAGAAAGACTGAGCTGACTGAAAAGAGTACTGTGCAATCTTTTTTTAGTAATGGAAAGTTCTGGCTCATACTTTCAACATCGGTAATGCAGAGGGAATCAATGATCTGATTTTTTTTTAAGCCTAATTGCCTTATATTGATGAAGAGTTTCAATGGCTGGCTCACTTATTGTATCCACAAAACTTAAGTACCTATCTATAAATGTTTGTTTTTCTAAAACTAGATGACAGTTCCAAATAGTAACAATTCAGGATTTTTTTAAGTGTTCTCTGCTCTGTGTGAATCCCAGATTAACATACTGGTTCAGAGGCCATATTTATCTATAAACAACAATCAACTCAAGTTGTGTTTACAAGGCATTCCACTCTGGGAGACAGAGGAAGAAAGAATCTAGTCCATGGCTCTTCCATGCTTTCAATTTATGACCTCKGTCAACTAGATTTTAGGGTTTTATTTATGCATTGTTTCTAAGCATGCCTAACAATTTTTTGTTTGGAGAAAGCATATGAATCTGAGATCTCTAAATGAACTACCCTTCCATAGCTACAATCTCAAACACCTGCAAAACAGCAATGTTTGTAGCTAGTGACCTAATTAGTCTTTAATCACACACCCTCTGTCCCCAAATAAACCATCTGAAAATTCTAATTTAAGTCCTGCCTAGATGATGCCTGAGAAAATGGTGCTCTGAAACAGCCAGTAATATACAAGTGCCTGAAAATGAAACAACTCTGAGTTAACACCCAAGTTTTATACCCGGACATATATTCCAGCTGAAACTTCATATCAAAGAGAAGGTGATAAAGAGAAGGTGACAACTCAGGGTTGTTGGTGGAGGTAGCATTCCCTGGGAGACAACAGTAAATACATCTCTGAACTTTTCTGTTTTATAGAGTAGTAGTAAGGAAATTTCTTCTGCATATTTGACAGAAAAGCAAAATGAAGTTGGATTCCAGGGCTAAAACTGTGAAAGTGTAAAGATAGGGGCTTCCAGCTCCTATGTGCTACTTATGAACACAATGACTTTGATAACTGAATGTGAAAATAAGTAAAAATGTTGGAGCTACTAGGCAGATCTTGCCGGAATCTTCACTGAGACAATCTTCCCTTCATTGAAATTGGAGGTCTCAGCAAAGTAAATTTGGCTATAACACACTAATAGGCAATTCTGCAATGCATGTAGGAGCATAATTCAGTACCACTTTSAGGAAAGAAATGGTAGTAATACTTGACTGTTCATACTGTGACAAGTGAAAGGATTCTTCCATTTCAGCTTGGAGCTTTCCACCTTTAAACTTTACTTGTTTATAATGGGAAGCTACCCCAGGGAATAGTTACTCCTAGAAAAACTTGATAGGCTCCTGAGCTTGATTCACTTTCCAAGTAAGTTGTTGCTGATGATTAAGGACTGTTCTTTTGCTTGTTTGTTCTGTTTTTCAGTAAATCTGCAGAAGGAAACTGGAAGAAAACATTTTTAATAGAGCTGATATTTCAAATTGACCAGATCTCTTAAAAACGCATGGTTGTTTAGAACTTCAGGAATACTGGACTTGTCCTGTACTTGCCATGTACCTTCTAATTACTAACTGAGGTATTACTGCAAGAGATGGACTGCATGAAAACAAATCTAAGGAGGAAAAAAAAGCATAATTTCATTGGTAGCAGGGGTATTCTTCCCAGACTTGCCTAAGAAGAAAGCTTCCAACAATATCTGAAGTCCTTTTGTGCTTTAGGGGGAAAAGAATTAATTGGTAAACTCTAATAGCAAACTATTTTATGCTTAGCCTTAAAAATGTTAAAAATTCAAGTGCATTGGCACAAACAAATATTCCTAGTGCATAAAAACAGGACAGCTGTTACAGAARGTGGACTCTCTCAGCTTCCTTCTCTTTAGTTAATCTTCATAGTGAGTTATTATTTGTGACAATTATTTTCAGAACTGCTGTATACTGTGTTTGATGGCACTATTTACACACTAGCATAGGTCTTCAAATATTGCACTCCCTCAAGTTTGTAGCACTGACATTTTGAGGATATTACAGTAGGAATACTGGAAACGGGGCTAGTATTTAATCACTGGTCTTAATATTTGTGCAGCAGCACATCTGGGAAAACTGGAGGTGACACATTTGTAAATGCTTCTGAAACTTGGTTACACTGTAACCTCAGAAAAATGGGGGGCTTTTTCTTCTTTTTTGTTTTATTACCTTTACAATGGGTGCAAAAAGGGTAACAAATAGTTATAAAGAGATAACAAATGGGTAACTTCATATTCAGTTTTAATGATGTGCTTGTAGGATTTAAGTRAGCATAACAGGTGGTGAAAGACATGAATGAAAAAAAAAAWWAAGTATTAATAACCTAATATTTCCTTAACTGGTTTTCTCTTTCCTGTCAGTAAGAATGGGCTTTACCAGCTGCCGTTTTCACTGATGGCCTTCTGCTGATGCACTTCCCAAACAATTTCCAAAAAGTTTTAGACAACTCTGCAAAACGGCATATTTTTGTTAAGAAGAAATGCAATAAAACCGTGGTTGATAAATGAAAAGCTAGTTCATTGGTTTTTCAGAGAAACTAATGAAAATGCAAATTTCAAAGGTAATGCTTTTATGGGATGCTAACTCTACAACATCACATTTCACTGAAGCAASGTTTGTTTCCAGATAAGATACTTTTAACTATTTTACTTTTCATAAAATAAAGAAGCTTAGAAAACCTTATAATTTCACTGATGACTGGACTTGGAAGCAATATGCACTTATTTTCTACTGAAAACAAACTTTTTTTGACATCAAAGCAATTTTCTTAGAATAATGAATGCAATTCCTAGAGATAACATGAAAATAAGAGATAACCTGTTGAATTCCCTCTCACATTACAAGCTGAGCATAACAGTATTCAGAGTTTCTTACGTTTAACAGTTTGGAATAATTCAGGATTCCCTCAGAGCTCCTCTGGTTGTGACAGTGCCAGTGTAACAATCTAATCTGAAATCCATGATTGCAAAAGAGACCTAAACTCAACTTTTTTGTTAAGTTCTCTTGATATAAACACAGTACATGAGCCAAATGACCAGGATCCAGCTAACCTGGTAAGACTAACCTGACAAGATTAAGTCATCAAAAGGCCATGGAGATAAGATATTGTAGTTTTGCTTCTTTAGTGCCACATCTTTCTTTTAAATTTCATGGCACAGCAAACTTAGTTGTGAATGCTCCTGTGAGAAGCCTATAGTATCTATAGGTATGGATTCCACTTCCTAAATTTAATAGTTTGAACAATTACAAGTGAGACATGATGAACAAATTCTGCCACAAATTGTTAATGATACAAAAAGTTTCAATAATTCATGAAAAGACATGCACCTGTGTTGAAATTTATTCTATACCAATAAAGCCATTCTGGTATTCTCCCAAAGTATTAGTAGTTTTGAACTGAACTGGTGCCTACTTCAGTAATAGTAGGCATTACTTCTAATGCTGTAGAAATAATCTGTTTTAAAAAGACTTTAAATTTAAGCAGAAGTGTGATATWTACGTATGGAGGTTAACTATTTCAGAATAAAATGTTAGTACTGTTTTTATCCTTCTGTGAGAGTCAGGATGGTGACTGGTTAATTTATGATAAATAAAACAGTGTTTTATTTTATCTGGATAAAGCAGTATTTCTTGCGGTCAAGAGGACATATGGCAAAGAAACAGTCCATCTCTCAAACAAAAGGATATTAACTCTTCAGAAAAGCTATGAACGTTGACACTGTTATCCTTACTTGCAGACTTCATACAAGTAAGGGATGCATATGTAAGGAAACACAGTTGGATGAATCTTGGATTTTCCCAAATGATTGTGAAACATTTCTTAAATCTTAGTACACTGGCACTTGCACTAGCATGCCAGCAAATTAAGGCACAGACTCTGTGTACTACTTAGAAGCATACAAACTAACAAGAATGTTTCCTATTGCTCTTGAAAARTATCTGTGGGCTACTTGAAGCAGAGAACTAAGTAAATATATCCAGTACACTTACAATGAAGTTTTAATTTATGCCACCAAATTTTCCAAGCACTACACTTTCATGGGTATGTGTATATATACGCTTCCTTATTGCCAAGTAAAAAATCACTTAACAAAATGCAAGGAGCATTTATCATTCCTTACAGCTGGATACTGACAATACTACCTCAAATGCAGGCAACGTGCTCCCACACAACCATTCACAGTTGTAGCTGGACACTAATACCTATGTAACAGACAAATTCTCCTGGACTAAACATATTTTGGTCACACATAGCCATAAATACCACTCAGCACTACTGTAAATATACTTTAGAGAGCAGAAGATGATGCAGACAATAGAAAAGCCACCCTAACAGAAATAAAAATGTAATGTAGCCACTGTCTTCACTACATCCAAATCCCACTGTAAGACTAAGGCTAATTAACATTCCAGATGCTGTGTTACTTACAATCCCTGTTTCTTACTTGCATTAGCAGCAACTGGTATCCCTTGATCTGAACACCTTCATAAATTCCTAAAAATATTTTAAGCACCTTAGCACTGGACCACAGATAGGGATACAGTAACTTGTTTCTATTTCTATGCAGAGCCCTAGAAAACAATTACAGCTGCAAAGACGACCCAGAGTCTAAGTAACAAATGGTGCACTCCTCTCTCTCCTACCTAGTAAGTTTTAATTCTTTCTGGCTTYATTTTTTTAATTTATATTTATATGTATATATATACAAACACAAGGTTTATATTTTTGGTGCATTTAAACCTTGTTTATCCCCAGTTTTTTGATATTTGATTGCAATAATGTAAGAAAAATAAAAGGTTAGTATTTCTACTCTGCTGTTCCCTGTCAGAGGCTTTAAACATACTTCTTTCCTTTTGGTTGTTTGAACAACTGCCTCATGCCACATAGAAATAGTATTTTCCTTTGCACACTATGCATGAAATGTTCTTTTGTTCAGAATAAACTTTTGCATGCTCCAGCAGCATTCTGAGAATTTTTACCAATTTAAGGGAAAAAATCAGGGTCAAAAACAAATCTAGCAACATATTCTTTAGCTCCTCTAAGATCAAAGACATTTGTTATCTGCTGCTATCATTAATAAACCTCTTTTTCTTGGCTTACTACTTCCACATATTTTTTGGAAGGCAGATAGTTTGCAGTGTTTCTTAGCATGTGCACTCAATACTTTATAGTGGCCTTTTTTTCCTCAAATAAACATAGGTAATCATAAAAGTATTATATTACTGAATTCTGATGGCACTGAAGGAAAAAAAAAGCAAGCTTTAAGTATATCACATAAAAAGTCAGAATACCGTATTTCTATTGTACAGTAATAAATGCACAAGTCATTCAACTACCAAAAAAATCCTATGTTTTTCCATTCAGTAAGTATGTTTGCATCCAGAATCTAACTGAGCTTCATGTTTAAAACAAAGTATCACCTAAATATATCAGATGCAGAAAGAATCAAGGGGAAAAAAAAGCTTGTAGGTGAAATACTTGTCAAATTTGTCTTCAGTTTTAAGGCCAACATGTATGACAATCCCCACATTAATATGCTGACATACAGGACAGGGATAGCAGAGTGAAAGCACAGCTTAAAGTAGAATACCTCTGAAAAATGTCACTAGCAGTTATTTGCTGTAAAACAGATAGAAGCCACCATCCCTTAAATTTATAGTATGTGCTTTCCTATGTACATGTAACCTAAATTACAGTACTACTGTGACTGGATATATAGCATTTTGCAGTATATATATTTAATGCAGGTGTAGACACCATTCAAGATGGTTAATTTACACCAGTTAATTTCAAAGTAATCCTAGAAGAATATTGCAAATAATGCTGTATAAATGCATAGTGTTTGAGGGAAACAATTACTTCACTGGAAAATAAAGTCCCAGACATTGTGTTTGGCACTTCTTCATCACTATGTCACTTTTTTTTTGATTGAAGACAGCTCTTTCTGAATCTCACTGAATTTTGGCCGGTTTTCTGGCTTGTAGTCCCAGCATCTCTGCATTATTTTATATACTTCTTCTGGACATTTTTGTGGTGCAGACATTCGGTAGCCTGGTACACAGAAAAAGTGGGAAACATGTTTAGTACTGAAAACTGATGCACATTGACAAATCTAAAAAAATAAGAGTCAAGTTCATTTCATTTAAAGTGACCTTCAAGGCAATATGAGGAATATCTTCAATATATAACTTATGCATGAGAGACAATTATGAAACTGATTAAAGCTTGAGCACCAGTGACATTTAAGGCTAAACTATCAGTTTGCTGCTCATCTCTAATAGTGGCAACTTGCACAGATTTCTTTCCTGTATCTTAGAAAGTAGCTACCCTCTGGTTTTCAGTTATATTTCCTTGCTGCCCCCAGTGAGGAAACTGATAAAAAAATTAAGGTGGAGTAAATGTCTTTGGTCTTTTTGAAGATGTATCAGTTTTTATTCTCATATTTTCCCCCCTTTTTTTTGGCTCCGCAAGGAAGTCCCTCCCCATTTGCACTTTAGTAATTAATTTTTCCTCCCTCTGTTTTCTTAATTTCTTTATCTTTCCATCTTATCTCAACTCTCTTTCTCTTCAGGTTTGCTTAGATAGGCAGTGGCTTCCACAACTCTCTGCTGCCATCAGCCGAAGGAGTTCTCTGACTTGGCAATAAGCAGGAGAATGGACAATCAGTTACGCGAATGAGCAGCTAATAATTCAAAAGTCTCAGGTAAGTGGCTATTTAGGCATATCATCAATACCCTGGACCACAGAAGTGTACACACAACAGTGAAGACAATTTCCCAATGAGTAGGAAGTTAGGAAAAATGCCAGGAGGATTGTATGTATGAATATGGAGCTCCTGGACAAAATCAAACACAAAATCAGGTAATGGGAGGAATACCAAAACACTGTCTGAGCCTCCAGGGATGAAGTTAAGAGAGACAAAGCAAAAAAGGGATTAAAACTTTGGCCATGGAAATCAGAGACAACAAGCAGGGCTTCTCTAACTGTGTAGGCACTGAGCAACTCAGTAACAGGGACAGGGACAACAGRGACAGTAACTCAGAACAGGGACAAGGCTGAGGTACTGAACATTTTCTTCATCTCAGCCTCTATTAGCAAGACCAGCCTTCTGGAATCCCAAGCTCCAGGGATCAGTGGGAAAGGCTGAAACATGGACAACGTACCCTTTGTGGAAGAGGACCTGGTTAGAGAATACTTAAGCACACTGGACCTAGTTAAGTCCAGGAGCTCTGATGCACCCATGAGTGCTGAGAGAATGGCAGGATGTCACTCCACATCATTCCCAATAATCTTTCATACATCACTTTGACTATTGGGAAATAGTCTGGAAACAGAAGTAAAGCAAATATMACACCTATCTTCAAGTCTGAGCACCCAGTGAGCTGCAGGCTGATTAGCATCACCTTGATCACAGAAGGTGATGGAGCACCTAATGCTGGAAACAATTTCCAGGCACCTGAARTACAAGAATGTCATCAGGAGTAAGCATGCAGAAAGTCAGCATGGATTGACTAAGAGCAAGTCATGCTTGACCAATGTGAGAAACTTTTTCAGTGAGATGAGTGGCCTGGTATGTGAGAGGATTTCACTATAAAATCCCCACAAAGACACCTTTCAGTTTATGGGCTAGATTACCAGACAGGGAGGTGGATTGAAAACTGAGGCTGAACAGTGAGCCCTGAAGGTAGGTGATGAGTGGTACAAAGTCTGAGTGGAGTTCCAGGGTCAGTACTGGGTCCAATCCTGTGTCACACGTTCATTTAACACTGTGGTTGGGGGCAGGTTCAGCCGTAGCRGTGCTGACAACAGCGGTGAGGCACCTTTGCTGGTGGCACCGAGCTGTGAGAGGGTCTGGTATATCAGAGGATCGTGCTGCCGTCCAGAGGGACCCGGACAGGCTGGAGAAAGGGGCTGACAGGAACTTCATGCAGTTCAGCGTGGGAAGAACCAAGTCCTGCAGCTGGGAAGGAACAACCACAGGCACCAACATGGGCTGGGAATACCCAGATGGGAAGCAGTTTGTCAGGAAAGGCCTTGGGGCTCCTGCTGAACACCAAGGGTTGAATATACACCAGCATGGGCTCTTCAAGCGAAGAATGCTAATAGCACACTGGGCTGCACTAGAAGGTGTATTGCAGCAGACTGAGGGAGGTCATCTGTCCCCTCTGTTCAGTACTGGCTGAGGCCACATCTGGAATCCTGGGTCCAGTTCTGGATAGACACAGGCACAATGGAGAGAATCTCATAAAGAATCACCAAGATGATGGAGGCACTGAAGCATCTCTTCTCTCCTATGAGAAAATGCTGAGTGAGCTGAAGTAGATCATCCTGGAGAAGAGAAAGCTCAGGGATCTCAGCAATGTATATAAAGAAAGGTGTGCAGGAAGGGTGCRAAGAGGACAGGACCAGGCTCTTTCCATGCCCAGTGACAGGACATAGAGGTGATGAGCAATTACTGAAACACAGGAAATTCCTCCTGAGCATCAGGAAACACTTTTTCCCTGTGAGGGCGACTGAGCTCAGGTTGCCCTGAGAGGTGGTGGCATCTTCCTTCATAAAAGACACGCAAAAGCCATCTGGATGCGATCCTGCTTGAGCTGGGTGATTGGACTAGATGACWTTCAGAGGTTCCTGCACACCTCACCCATTCTTTGACTCTGTGATTCCATGAATTGTTTACCACACGTAGCTCTGAGCAAATGACAGGAAGTGCACAGTAATGTGCATTGGACTCTACAGCTAAATGCAGCTCTGTGACTCCAGACTCATTGCACAGGTCTCTGTATCACTCTTTCTAAAGAACAGTGCAATGACACTGATCTCTTAAAACAGGTAAATCTGAGAAATATTTTTGCTTTTTTTATACCRCCTGTATCTGCTCTAGGTACTGGATGAATGCATGTAAGTTCCAACAGGGATGGTTTGGGCTCCAGAATTGGATTTGGCCTTTAAGGAGAAACTTTATTATCACCTACAGTGCTTATAAAACTATAATGAACACTGACAATGTGTGTAAATCAGCAGACMAGAGTTTTTTTGTTTGTTTGTAATTTGTTTTGTTTTAAATAATTTGGAAGTTTTACTAGCTTAGAACCTATTTATAAATTATACAGTAGTACTATGTAGGGAAGGAACAGTTTTGAAATGCCACTAAAGATGATGAAAATAAATCAAMGTCCTGAAATACTGCTCACAGTTATTTGCTGTTTTAAGTAAAAGCCTTTCAATTATTTYGTAAAAGAGAAATGCAGCTTGCAATGCTCAACTAGTCTACCATTCTCCACCATAATAACTAAATATTTCTGCAATTATAATTTAATATAATTATGAATTAATTTTATTAATTATGAATTAATATTATTAGAGTTATTTCTGTGATTATGAGTTAATAAAGAAGATGGAATTATACAGATTTTTTGGAGGAATATTTATACCTGCATTAGCATTATCTTAAATAATTCATTTTGTTCAAGCTTCTACTTTGCACAGTAGTAAATCCCTCCATTCCATCTCACCTGTTCTGCAAAACTGAACATCAGCATGCTGTAAGTCTTCCACTCTTTAAGTTACGGGTCAGTGTATTCCTTTTTTTCAAAAAGCCTATATACACACTACCCTACTCCTCCCAGAGAGCTAGATTCAGCAATCCAGAAAGCCTCATATTGTTTTTGCTAAAGTTGCAACAAAATTTGTTTGTTAGATCTTGGCTATTTTATACTKTATCCTTACAATTTATCCAGTGTTWCTTTCACTCCCTATGAATAATTACCTTTCTCAACTTGCTCTCGTGCTTGTTGGTTGGTCATTCCAGGGTATGGGCATACTCCTAAACTAAAGGTCTCCCACAAAAGGATTCCAAAGCTCCATACATCACTCTCAGATGTGTATCTCCCTAAAAAAAACAAAAGCAAACCTTCAACTTAACATACAGAGAAACTGGTGTTTCAGATAATTATGGCCCAAATTTCCTGTAAAGGTTAAAGTGTTACATTGGCAAGCTTCAGGCAAAATAAAGCCATAACTACTAATAAAACATTCTACAGATTTCACAGTCTCCAGTATTTCAAAGAAGGAACAAATTATATTACAGCCAAGACTTTGGAATAACATAAGCTAAACTTAAGTTGTACTTTTATACACAAACCATACCAGCCTGTCATGCAAGTTAAGAATTTCTTTTCTATTGGGGTTTATGTTGTTACCTCCGGACTCAGTTGTCATGGTTTGTTCCTKTTCCCCCTATGTTATTCCTATGCTAGTTTATCCTGSTCCRCCCTSCAAGGTAACCCCTCCCAAAGACAGCCCCTAAGGTGTTGCCTTAGCCTCTCGACCCCTCCCAGAGCTCACTGCCTATCACCTGAAGCCACCTCTTGTTTTCTAGAAGCTTCTGAGAGAAGCGTCAAGTGATAGGCTGGTGAGCCTGGGCTCCTCCCATTKTGCCTCCTGGTTAGTTATCATCCATGTTAATCTTCCTGGTTACTCCATCCATGTGTGTCCCKATTGGTGGTGAAGAGTTCTCCTCCCCTTTTCCCTCCCTGGTTTATAAAGTGTTGCACAGAYRTGCTCTGGGCTCTCCTRAGYAAGTCGTTGTTCAAGTCAATTGAGCTCCTCGGAGCTCCAATAAAGCTTGGATTTAGACCTCAGGGGAGTCAGTCTCTTACTCCGGCGGCTGCGTCGTGGTTTTCCTGCCTCTGAGTACTCCCACGATCTGGGGTGCTTCCCAACCCACTGATTGCTGCTGTGGGGCAACCTCACAGCCGGGCTCGCCCGAGGGAGACCCTCGGGCAGAGAGGGACCATGACACTTTTCTACTTATTGTACTAAAATATTTTTCTTTTAATATAAAAGGACTGAAAAATGTCAYGGTTTCCCCCCTCATTTACAACTGCTTTCAATTCTAAATAGTCTTTACAAAATTACTTYTCCTGGTTCTCCATTTTGGCATGGCAGCATTTATTCTGAGAAGAGCCACCACCAACACTGTTTGTGGTGTAAAGAAGGCCTGGCCCTCATGCTTTGAGAAACTGATCTCTGAAAATCAAAGTATGGCTGGATCCTGCAAAGCTGAACACTCTATCAGTTTAAGTTAAAAGAAATTRGGCCTGCTGGTTCCGTTGCCTCTAACTGCGCTTAATAGAGAGAGATAATCAACAGATGATTGAATTCTAAGCGTCTTTATGGAATGACAGCTTTCTATTACAGGTAAAAGGAGACATTTTGCAGCAGACATTTCTATTGTGCCTGATGGATTCACATTAGAAAATTAACACTCCTAGCCTTTGGCAGCAGAATCAGTGAAAATGTTACCTTCAAAAATTCATTTTCAACATTACTTGCAACATTTTTCATGACTGCTCTTTGTTCCATACTATTACTTCATATTTGTGTCTTTATTTTTTAAAAATAACACTTGTGAATGTATTGTTTGTGCATCTCTAATCATCAAGCAAACCAAATGAATCCACTTCTGACTAGGAAAAAAAGGAAAATACATGTAAATTATAGTGACAGTTGATRACAGTGACAACTATTCTGATGTCAGAAAATTCAGTTTACTCTTACACTAAATATCACTTACAGCTGTGCTATGTTAGCTTGTATGCCTCATAGTTGGCAATTATGGATATTCACTATGCTCTTTGGAGTAAGATTAGTTTTCTTGTCTGTGTATCAACTCCCCACAGCTGGGCATCCAGTAATTTAACACTTTTCATTGAAAGCATTCAGCAGATACAAAATAGGTGATTAGCTGTTTTTTGGTTTTTTGGGTTTTTTTTTAAAGAAAGTACAGGTTCTGTACAGTTTATTATATTTTCTGCTGTTACAATATCTGAGGGGGAAAAGGGAAAGATCTGTTTAGAAAAAAAACCAAGTCCTTCCCATGTTACTATTAGCATCTCACAAATAACTCAAAATATTGTAGGGAGAAAACATACATACTAAATGTATTTTAATTTTGAAAGTTGACATGTAAAAATACCCTGTAATTAATCTAAACATGCTGGTTTTGGTGGGGTAGAATTAATTCCATTCACAGTGGCAGGTACAGGGTTGTGTTTTGGTTTTGTGCTGAACAGAGGATTGATAATTCAGAGACATTTTTGTTATTGCTGAGCAGAGATTGCACAGAGCCAAGGCGTTTTATGCTTTTCACACTGCCATGCTGGTGAGGAGGCTGGTGTTGCATTTGGAGGTTGGGAGGGGACACATCCCGGACAGGTGACCTCAAACTGACCAAAGGAATATTCCAGATCATATGGCATCACAATCAGTGTATAAAGTGAGTGGAATAAGGAGGAAACGGGGACGTTTGGAGTGATGGGGTTTGTCCTCCCAAGAACGGCGTAGAGTGGCTGTGAACAGCACACACAGAACCAAAGGTTCCACTTCTCAAAAACTCCAGGGGCATCTGAATTCTACTTCTGACTTCTGACACAATGCCTTAACCATTCCATTTGCTCTAATCTGGTTTTTAGGTTTTTAGCCTTCACAACTTGTGTTTTTTCTTAATTTTACATCCTTTAGTGACTGGTCCTAATTTGTCATACACAGTGACTTCAGCAGAGACTAAAAAACTTTTTTGTAGCTTCTTAAGCACATTAGCATTCATGTAGTGAAAAAGTGATCCTATTCCTCATTTTCCTTCAACCTTTGAATCATGATATTGACCTGGCCGATGGTTAGCCACTAGTTTTGAAATACTGTAGATTTAGTTTTATTTCATTTTGGTCCCTTAAATATGTCCAATCTTACTTACACAAATCAATGCAATTCTTACAACCTTATTATTAGAATGGAAAACAATAAAACATAATCTAGTAAGCTTTACTCATATCTTTCACGGGAGTCGAAAAAATATCCTTCAAGAACATACAGAAATCTTTCATGACATTTTGAAAGTTGACTACTGACTGCTGAACATATTAACAGATGTTTGGGARAGCTTATTTCCTAAACATTACAGAAAATGATTTATAGCTGCTGGAATATATATGTGCGCTAGGAAACCCAAAATAAGTAGATGGTGATCAACAATCCCCTCTTCTCCTGTATTGTGCTGAAAAAAACCAGACTCAGCAGTACAAAGCGAAGGTGCTGTCACAAAAGCCTGTTTCCTGCTAAATGGACCACATATGGTTGTAAGGATAGGTTTTCATAGTACTGTATGCATTTCCAAAATAACAAAAGTAAAACCCCAAAACACCTCTTACAGTGGATCAAACACGCAAGAGAGCAAAGCATTCACCAGTGAATGCTGGCAACACTAACACCTCTTAGAATATTTGGTAATACAGGATCAAACTCTGCAACTGAATTTACTGTCAGCCTTTTATAGGGAAGATCTGCTTTACTGTGTTATTAACTGCTACAAAAGTCTAATGAGAGGATTATAGCATTTTGCTATAAATCATAGTTCACAAACTTATGATTTCCAATGCATGGTTTCTGAAAAAAGGCTTTAAGAGATGGCAGAAATASTTACAGACACTTCAAATGAAGAATTTAAAATAATTTATCCTGTGTACTCAACTAAAGAACTGGTTTGAAGAAGTACATTCAAAACATGCCATCATTTATTAAATGTGCTGCTTCTTCACAGCCCAGTTTACCTAGAAGAACTTATTTTTCTGGTTTCATATAACAAAAAAACCTAAGAGCAGCAGCTTCTGTTTCTGTTCTGGAACAATTACCCATGCAGTGTGGACCACTTCCCTCAGTCCTAAATAATGAATTTTTATCCCCTATATAACAACGTAGTGGTACCCAAAAACACAGGTAATGAAAAACCGCAGTTAAAAAAAACCCAAACCAGAATAATGGTCATATTTTTCACCAGTTATCTAACAGACTGTTCTAGTACATTAACATTTTCTACTGTTTTCAATGAGGGGCCATAAATATGCAGAACTTGCCATTCATTTTGCTAACAATCATAATTTAGATGACTGATGAGGCTGTCTACAAGAGTGAGTCAGCAGCAGAACTAAAGCACTCTGCAACTGCTGCATAATAGCAATTCTTATGTTGCTGCCCTATTTTTTTTACTGAAAAAAACTCTGATTTTTATATATATCAGACTAAAATATTAAAATKAAAATTATTTTAAACATCTGTCACAGGTTAGCACAACTTGGTTTTAACATCAWTAATTTGACCACAGGGAAAATAGTTGTATGTATATACACTTGAATACTGTAGCCCTGGTTCTCTATACTGTACTTTGGATTTTTCTTCTTTTTTGCAAGAAAATTCAATTATATTCTTACCATAGTTCAGAGCTTCTGGAGCAGTCCACTTGATTGGAATCTGCTTTAGGCCTGATGATGAGTACACGCCATCGTCCTCTTGCCGGGACATCCCAAAGTCACTTATTTTCAAAATGTTGCTTTCACCTACCAAGCAGTTCCTTGCAGCCAGGTCTCTACATCAGAAAAATAAATAAACACCCACATTTTTACAGGTTTGAAAGTATTTGGTCATTTAAACTGACTGAGCCTCTCAGCCAAGATGGTAATGCCTCTCAGAGGCTTATTTACAAAAGGCTAAAAAYCACTTGACAGCAGTTGTGGGGAAAGAGAAGTGAGGGAAGGGGGAAAAAAAAGTCAGAAATAATCCTATGAAGAAGTGAGGGGAGGAGATGCTGGAGAAGCTCCAAGTGCCTGAGCAGAGATTCTTCTGCAGTCCACGGAAAGGAGCCACACTGGAGGGGATGAGTGTGAGGCTCAGGGAGATGAGCTGTTATGGACAGACCAGAACCTCCAATTCCCCATACACCCCTTGGGGGAGGAGGYGAAGGATTTCAGAATTAAGAAGTGCCTCAGAAGAATGGAAGGGAGAAAGGTATTTCAGTTTTTGTCTTYTATTTCTCGCCATCCAACTCTAATTTAATTAAAATATTAAATTCCTGTTACCCACGTTGTTGGGGGTTAGATTTGTTTTTTTGTTTTGCCTTTTGGAATGATTTCCCTCAAGTTGCTAAGACACTAACGACTAGGTCATTGTCAGTACTTAACAAAGACAAAAGAAACCAGGGAAGGAAAGACCGAAGGGACAGGGGAGCTGGGGGCTGGGCACTTTTTCCCCTTGGCACTYGAGGAGAGAGGACACCTAGGCTGTTCGCTTGCKGCAAGAGGAGTTTCACTGTCACCATCGACGCTGCTCCTAGGAAAAACCTASCACCATCTGCTCGTGTGCCCGGGGATTTCTGAGCTCTCCTCCTGCCCCACTGGAGTGGGCCCGACCCTGTCCCACTGTCGCTTTTGTGGCTTTTGCCTACGCTGACCTCACATCCCTGTTCTGCCGGGACATCTCTGCTGCTCCAGCYACCACTGCGGACACTGCCCATCTACCTCATCACCAGCCCGGGATCTCCCACCGTTACAGCTTGGTGCCTCAGAGCCAGAGATCAGACTGCCCTGGGTCTTGTGGTCCCTTGAGGTTCCTGGTTCTGTCTTATTATTAATGCTGTAGTCGTTTGTTTGTTTGCTTGTTTTGTTAGATACATATATATACTAGTAAAAAAACCCCTGTTATTCCCACTCCCACATCTTTTTACCTGAGAGCCCCTTRATTTCAAATCTATAATAATTTGGTGGGAGGGGGTTTGCAGTCTCCATTGCAAGGGGAGAGCACCGGCTTTCCCTAGCAGATACCTGTCTTTTCAAACCAAGACACACATTTAGTCTGTTTTACTGTGATGGTAAKTGGTAGGTGATTTCCTTGTCTTTCTCTTAACCTCCAAGTTTTCCTGTCGTATTTTACTTCCCTGTCCTGTTGAGGATGGTGAGTGASAAAGCATCTGTGTGGGTGTCTGGCAGCCAGGCAAAGCTAAGCCTTCATAACTGCCCTTCATGATCACAGAAATAAACCCCAGATGAAMAAATTGGATCATATGTCAAATGAAACACAATTTGAAGAAATATCCTGAAATGTGGTCAGGATGTGTTTCAATGAGAAACCTGCGAAACAGCTCCATCTTCTCTCTGCCCATTAGAGTTTCTATCAAAAGTTAAAAGCTACTCAGCATAGAAAAGGAATTTTGGCTCAGTGATGAATGAGAAGTTCAGAAATTCAACTCCCTCCCTTCATCTCAAATTTGTTTATTTTTTTAGATGAGGAGACAGGTAGTAATACCTGATAAAAGACCTACTGTGGCTTCTCTACGTGCTAATTATGTATTATAAACATACTATATGCATATTAAAATTCAGTGGTTCACAGCTTATTAAAATATAATAAAATCTACATTATTATTCCCATTGTAATGTAATTAAATATAGGAAAAAATTTTAAAGGGAGAGAGATGTTAAATTATATGCCATTAGGAACATCATGGGCAAAATATTTTTAAGCTAAACTTACTGTGTTTTTGTTTAGCTTAAATAGCTAATATGTTCACTTATGTATTACATGAATGTACAAAAAAAACTACATTAACTTTGATGTTTTTAACTGGAACTGTAGCATAATTCTGAAGTGAATCCCCTGAGCACTTAATGCACATTTGTTTGTTTTTGAAGAATGAATTTGGTACATGCAAACTACATTGCTGTTGGAATAAATTAATTTAGAATTCTGCTCGTGATGTGCAGGAAATTTGTTCCTCCGGCTACAGAATTTTGTTTCTACAGAATTTGTTTCTTCAGCTAATACAGAAAGGTCTGAACCAGTGGCAAAGAGCTTCCAACATTACCCATGGTAATTACATAGGATCGAACTACATTTAACCCAACCTGAAAGTCTTGAACCATATATAAGGATGCTGAAGCTCATACATCCACTTTAATCAGCTCATCCATATTGATATTAGGCTATGTAATTCAACATATAAACAGAGCCTAGTTATGACCCTAAGTATTATAACTTAAAAATTTTCACCTATTTGACTTACACAGACTTTCTGCCTCTAAGAATATTAATAGCTCTAGAGCTTGAGTGATATAAATGAAGTTATTCTTGTGATTTGAGAAGATGGACCACTAAAAAACAAATCTGAATTCACAGGCACCAGCTGAAGATGTACACAACCGCATAAAATAGCTCYGTGTTACAGAGCTTGATGTTAGCATATGGTCTCCTTATATATGGCTACATTGTTTAAAGCAAATGAGTTGTAAACCAAAATTAAATTGTTACTGTTTATAGCCAAGTGTGTAAAAAGTATCACYACAGAACTTCAAGAATTTAGGACTTAGCTTCCAATCATACCTCAGTAATTTGGGTTTTTCATCATGTTATTCAGTATACTCTAGATTTTGCAACTAATGCATGTACGGAATGGAAGAAGTAATGAGGTTGTATCTCAAAGAAAATTTACAGTTAATTAAAATCAYAGTCATCTCCCTACCTGAAATCTGATCTAGTATTTAAACATATTGAGTCAGGTTAAAAAAAAATCTATATACTGATCTGCCTTAGGTTTACTCCTCATGAGTTAAGTCTGATTATTAGGGAAAGCAGATCATAAATAATATGCATAGTATAGTGCTTATAAACAAAAACCACTCAGTTTGCATAATTTTTGTCAGTTTTGTACATTGAATATATGAGTTTTCTTATTCATTCAGAGAAAAAGCTTTTCATCCCTACTGAAAATTGACTAAAATACTTCCATGAAAATCAACTGGTATTTCTGGAAGTTCATAAAGACGGTGACACTCTGTTCAGGATATATGTAAATTAATGCTAATAAGAAGAAAATAAATGTTTGCACATTATGAATCTCACTGTATTATTACCTTTTGCTGCTTTTATCTAAGACTCYCATTTTTGATGCTGTAATAATCTGTATTATTTTCAATACATCATTTCTGTTAATAAAGTCTTGTGAGCACTTCATTTATTTACTTCTCACACAAGCAAATTTGTCTTTTTGCATCTTCATGTGTATGATATGCTCTTTCTCCCAYTTACTTAGAAAATACTTTAGATGAGAAAATTTCATTCCTCGGGCATACAAATGTCCCAAAGTTAGATTATCTTGTTAATATTTCTACTGCCATTTTACATCTGTTTCATATCCTCAGTGATTTTGTGCTTAATTTTATGCATAATTTTAGTATGTCTTTGCATGCTTAAAAGCATTTTTAAAACAGTTACTTGTTGTGTTGTGTTTTATGTTCAGAATGGTTTGTTCCCCTTTCTCCCCCCGCTACAGCACTGGCTTGATAGTCCCCACTGTCAATCTTCCCTGACCCTACCCCTTAGTCCAGAAGCTTCCATGTCATGCCCCCACAGACCTCCTACTTCCTCTGTCAATCCCCTGAAATCCTATCCCCTTCTTCTAGAAAGTTCAGAGTTCCTCGATAGATGATTGGTTTGCARACTTTGTACCMTCCYCTGTAACTCMCTCATTTGTTACTGTGATGTCTGTCATTTTACCTGTACCTCCCCTGTTTCCTTCCCATTGGTCAGAGATTCCTTCCCTCCCCTGAGACCTCCCCTGTTCAAAAGTTCATGTACACGCATTTGGGGTCTTCAGATGCTGTTCCCCCTRGAGAATAAAACTCTCTTGGACTTAACACTGAAGACCTTCTCCTCATTCTTTGCCTCCACTCCCTGTGCCTCTGCCTCCTGTGCAGCAGCCTTAGCTCCTAGCTGCTCCCTGGATTGTCCTGCTTCTGGAGAGTGTCCCCAACCTGGCATGGTACCTGTGGAGGGCTGAGCCAGGATTTCAAAAAGGTACAGTGTCAGGTTACAATGAAAGCTACGGCTACCTCAGCTTTTGGAGGTTTTTTTACTATTATTCTTAGAGTTTGGTTAAGACTTTTCTGTGTTTTTTCAAATAAATTCTTCATGTTCCTCATTATGTCTAACAACTGCCTTTAAAAGGATGTTCTTATTTTTCAGTCTAAACATAGGAGAAAAACACAGAAGATGCTTTTGGTCCATGTGCTTTAATACAGAATGCATAGCCAGAATCTGGGAAAAAAAATTGCATCAGCAACTAATACTCCCCTTGCATAATAAATCATTATATTGATTTTCTTTCATGTTCCATKATTCTAATTAATTTCTATTTTCTACACATAGGACTTCTAGTAAAATAATGTTAAGGGGGTTATAAAACCCCTTTACTTCTTAACCTCCCATAAGAAATACACACAATGGAGTTTCACCCCATATATAAGATAAATGACATGAGTTAGGGGCAACATGAAAATGTAAATACAGAGACCTGATGACCAAAATTAACTATGAGAAGTCAACATTAAAGATCACATGAGTGTTAAGTATTTATAGGAAATCATTATTCTTTCTACATGGACATTAAAAGACTAAATCAAACAAGTAAACAACAAATTCCCAACAACCAACCACAACAAAACTCTCACACAACAATCCCCCAAACAAAAAACTCCACCAAAATCAACTACAGTCCATTTGTCTCTTTTCCCCTGAAAAACCAGYGTGTTCTATTTGCTTTCTCTTCCTTCTCCCTAATGTTCCCTAAAGCCAACATTCGGAAGAAATACAATGACAATTGCATGAAATTAAGTGTCTCTGGAAATTTTCTGTTTCTTATGAAGCATTTGGTACTTAAAGCGGTAATTCCATTAAATCAGTATTTATCTGTAAGAAAGAAAGCAAAAAATACAACAGTATTTTTATTGTGAAAGCTCTACAAATTGGGCACAAATTGCACTGAGGTGCTACAGAGTTAGCTCCTCAGTAAAAGARAAGCTGACTCACTATATTTGATACCAAGATTATGTAAATTCCTAGTACTGCTAGAAACAAAGTCTCTTCCTCCCACCTACTAACAAATAAAAACTAGCATGTAAATTAGAAATTTCCTCTTCAAGCACTGCTCTGCTTTTATAGTGTCCTATAAATACAAACAAGGCATCTCCTAGGGATCTCTAATATGGGTTGATCTGCTGAAACTGTAAGCGAGTTCATAGGACTTTTGCTGAAAATTCAACAGCCAGTTCAAGGAGGAAGTAGGGGCGATTTCTCTGTGCTGGGAGTTTTATCATCTGGATTCACACCTGTCAGTAAAGACATAAACCTACTAAAACTTTCTCTAAAGACATACTTATGCTCCCTCCCTGCCTTTCTTTCCACACCCCACAGGATCTGTAGAGCAAGTACTACCTAGCACTGCGACGGAATTTTATGAGTTAAAGCAAATCAAAACAAGACAGTGAACCCCTCATTRCTAAACCAGCAGCACAGACTGCCTCACTGATTAGCCACTTTATATTCCATCCCTGGATCATGCAGTTAAAATACTCTTAGGTGATAAAAGCAAGTAGTTAATTAGTGACCAGGTGTCCTAGGTTGCAATGTAAGATGTGTCCAAAGTATGTATTCTATTACCATCTTCATGGGTTGTTGGAACCAGGTGGGGCAGTGTTTTTTCCCTGCCCCCTCCCTCCAGACTATCTTATGTTAACGGCCCATCAATGCACTGGCCAATGACTCACAGGTAACTCCAACAAGATAAATTGCTGGTGTTTTTGTGACCTGTAAAATACTACCTCACCTTCATACACCTGATGTAATTTCCAATAGTGTCTAAATCAAAAAACAGTAGTGTCTAAATCTATTTCAGAATTTTCTTGATATGTGTATGCTAATTTTGCTACATGTGGAGAGTATGACAAATACCATGTGCCTAGTAACAGACTGGGTAAATATTAGAGGGTCAGAAGAACAACCTTTCATGCATTCTTTGTTTTCTTTCCCTTTTTTACTTTGAATTCATTATTTCTTTACATTTTTTTTGCTGTTATGAACACCAATGAAGCCATATTAACTACAATGCTAGTAACTTCTCTCAGTTCCTCATTAATAATTCAAGTCCACCTTCATCTCCACAGATGAACAGTGCTGGCAAACCAGAGAAACTCCAAGTTGGATACAGTAGTGATTTCTCAATAATGTCATGTGCTCTGCTTGCCATCCACAATATTGGATGTTGCTCAGTTCCTCTCAACTACGAAATAAGCTAACTTTACCCAACTCACAGCATTGGCGACCTTCAATTACTCTTTCTAAAGCACTTTGCACTTAAATGAAGGACTTAAAAATTTTGCAAAGGAACTCAAAAGATAAAAGGTAATAAAACAATCCCCACAAAATTGTATTCAACAGCTGAACACGACTGTCACCTTATTGTCTGCCACCCAGATATTACTCAATAGACTGTACAGATCTACTGACACATTAGGAAACTTATCTTTGAGTTGTATTTTAGTTACTGTGTGCCCTCTATTTTCCTGGCAGGGSAAGTTTTTTGTACCAGCAATTTTAAAAGCGACAAAGAAGAAGGTAGTAGACAATGAGTACTTTCTGAGGAGAATAAAAGCAATAGACTATGAAGATTGAAATGAAGCAGTAAATCACTGCATTATCTATTCCTCCCCCCTTTTTCCTGTTTCTGAGGTTGTCTTCACAATGCCTGCTCCTGGAAGAGAAACATTCCTATCACCACCATCTAAACGGTTTTTATCTGCATTGTTTCTCAACTGTTTTAGAACTTAATAGTTATTACCTGTATTCATCTGAACAGTTATTTGATGAAAATGGCATCACAGTCATTGTAGTCTATAACAGTCCTTTATGTGTTGATATCRCTGTAGATTCTTATAAACAATTTTTCCTGTGCACTGTTGATTACATGTAATACGCTGAACAAAAGGTGTAGTTCTTCTTTTCTTTCCCCTTGTGCWGTATCTTGAAACAAGGGTTTGCAATAAAATTTCTTTTGTGTGCCCATTTTAGTGAAAAGCTAAGGGTCCGGACAGTCATCGGAATGGAAGATAGGAAACTTCATGGAGATCCTACAATACTAGAGTGACTGGAAAATGAAATATACCTTCTGGAAATTCTTAATGATAGGAAAGACAGAGGAGTAACACCTCTGCTGGATTCCATGCAATCAGCTCTTGGGGTTTGACAGAAGTAGTACAGGACATAAGGACAAATATGGGTACATTTAAAAAACATGTAAGATTTTTAATAGTCCTGAAAAATCTCTTTGATGTTAACTGAATCACAGGAGAAATTAAGTGTYCAAAAATTATTTATCCAGGTCTACCAGAACGCAAGTTTACATTTTGTGCTTGATAAAATTACAGGGACTTGAATCACAATTATGATGCCATCTGTTTCCATAACCAGTCTTACAAGTAGATTGTATTATTCACAGGAAGAAAAATACCATTTTCAAGCCAAAATTTTCACTGTTTCATTTACAGAAGCAACTAAAATGAAATACAACAGCAGAGCACAAAGTTGTGCTAACAAATGCTTTTTTATCATAATATAAYGGCTTTACTCAACCTGTTTGATAACAGAAGTCTAGTTACAATGACTGTCCTTGCCCTTTTAGACCAAGAGGATCACTTAATTTAGTACTTAATTTAGTTTTGAATTAATCTTTTCCTTATTCTATTCTACAGTACAGTGTAAAAATGTAACTGATTTCTCTGTCCAGAAGCATTAAACACTGTTGTTTACAAAACTGGAAACATCTCAAGAGTCAGACCAGATATGGTCATAGGTCATATTCCCTTGTCCATTATATATCAGTGATTAAAAAGGCTGCATGCTGGATTTAAAGGAAATGTCTGAAGCAGAYTAGCTTCTATCACTGATGCTCTGATGAGTAAGGATTTTAGAAAATAAACTTTTCATTCTACTAAACAAAGCCATTTTCTAGTGTTAATATTAYATTGTATCGAATTCAAATTACTAATATTGCAAAGCAGAGCATATGGAATTGAAAAACACTGCAAGTGCCAAGAAATCCAAACGCATAATTATAATATGGGTCACTTTCCCCCACTTTTTTAACTAAAATGTAATAAAATAGCACAATAATATAGTATTTGCAGGGTTTTTCAAGTGCTCATGAAAAAGGAAGTATTTCAAAGTCTTCTCAGGCTAGATTTATGTACTTGCCACAGGTGAATATCAAAATTCCTCTGATACAGCGAGCAACTCCACTACTTTTTCAGTAGCCAGCACCAATAATGTGGTATACAACAGTAGCTGTAGTTTAAGTTATCTCTACATGCATTTCCGTAACTTGAATTTACTTTTGCTGCTGCAGCAGATAGGCATAGATTTTAGATTTTAGAAGTAACAGAGAAGAGTGGACTAATGGTCATGATTTTTCAGTAGATAAAGTGTTTTACAGATCCTGAAACACTTTATTAATGAAGGTAAAAAAAGGTAAAGGTAATAATCAGGCTACAAAGAAAGGAAGCATCCAGCATMATTAAGGTACAAGACACTACATATTTATGAAAATAATACCCAARGAGTAAGAGAAAAACCAAATACATTAGTTCTGATTAGAAATCAGGAGGAAAAGACAGAGCAAAGAAGTAGCAGAATCAAGCAGTGCTAGACAGGAGGACTGTGTTAAGAGTCCTGAACTGAGTGGCTAGAAAGTGAAAAAAGAAATCTCCTGCATTTTTAAGAGACARTCACAAAGCAAGCCAATAGCAAAGGGAGAAAAGTCAACCACATTTTAAGGCAAATTTTCATCCAGGGAAGTTTCTTATTTAGGGAGAAAATAATTTAAATGGATGGCACAGGTAGCATATGCCAGCTAAGCATTCTCAGCAATGGAAACTATTGATAAAGATATACAGTAATAGCCCACTAATTCGTAATTTTCCAGTCAGAGAAAAAAATTCTAAATTGYACCTTACAATATTTCTCTATCTTTAATCAAGGATTACCAATAAATGCTTAGTGGCATCTTGAAATATTTTAATATTTTAAAAATAGTCTGTTTTGTAACAGTAAGAAAATTATCTTAAGATGAATGAAAATGAAGATGAGGAATAATTTACTAATTGTCCTAGACAGTTAAGTAAGATTTAAGTTAGTTTACAGAAATATGGAAGAAATTTCAGGTAACTAATACATTACAGAGAATTATGTATGGAAATTTAGAGGAATAAAACTGCCTATTCACTTCCTGTAAATTAACAAGATAGGAAATAAACTGAACCTCTGTCCTGGTTTTTGTTGCTATTACTTAWAATACACAAGAGTTTTCCCACTCAAAAATAAAACTTATATGTGGGAGAAAATATTTTGCACTTTTTTCATCACAAGAAAAAGAAAAAAGTGATGGAATCTTCACAGAATTATGGTGGGGTATCCAAAGAAGAAAGAAAAGAAATTACAGTGCTGATTAAGGATCATGATTACAATCTCATATTGATAGCAGGGGATGGGACAAGGCTTCCGTAGCTTTTGGGAACTGGATGAATTCAYGTTACATTCATTATTCACCATGGTAAAATTTCATATCTGGGCTGAGTCAAGGAAGAGATGTTAGTAAGTCTAGGGGCACCAAATTCGTAACTCACTGAACTCCACCCTTTTTCTTAAAATCTTATGCTATCTCATGAAATCATCTGTTTGTTACAACAAAGTCCTTTCCCTGCAAAATCCAGAGTTCTATATCTAGAAACAGCCCCTCTGCCTCTGGYTGCTCTCTGTTGAAGCATGTTCACCCATTTATAAGGTTGACTCCCTACGGTACTGAGTGTTCCTTGTCCTACCAGGATTCAAAGTCTGTTGGAGGTGCAGAAAACCTTTCCTGTGTTTCATCTAAAGACAGGAAAAGAATGAACTATTAGAAAACTATTGCAAAGCTATGGATTTAGTGCACCTGGCTATTATTCTGAAGTATGTCCACACAAAAAACTATTCTGTCATTACACTGTAGGAAGACAGGATCCTCTTTGCCATTCCACGTTACATKCACTTTAGTATTTGTTGTGGGCAAAGGTTATAAAACATCTGAAGTTAAGCTAGTCATTTGCTAAACATTTAAAATCTTATTACTTAAAGAATCATGGATAAGAAATTTCTTAGAAGGTGGTATAATATAGGGCCACAAACTGGAGTTGACTGTTTTCATTTAACAGCTTTGTTAATGATCTCAGGAAAAAGTCAAACAGGAATTTAATTAAATTTCCAGAGAATATCAAATTTGGAGTGGATGCAATCAACACTAAGGGCAAATAAATAAAAAGAGGAGGGAAAGAAGGAGAAACAGGAGCAAGAGAGGGAGGAGATGTATCTGTTGCGATAATCGTTAAACATAGCCTGTAAAACAGGAAATTGTATTTTGAAAAATTAAGCCTAAATTCAAACATTCAGAAAAAAAATATTACTAGGCAATCATGTAGAAAGAAAAGAGAACCTAACGAAATATGGATTCCAATTAAGTACAAGTAGTGGAATTGAGCATTGGAAAATAAAAGCTCATTATCGACTGGATTGCGAGAAATCTGTCTAGGAAAATTAAGAAATTCTGTTTTATTAATACAATTACTTCATAAACCTAAAAAAAGTTTGACAGGTGTACAGACCAATGTCTGTTTCAAAAGGATGTATTAAGTAAATTAAGCCAATTTTTTACTGACTTAAAGTAAACATTAGAATTGTCAGATGCCCTGGAATGTATTGCTATACTAGCGGGCATAYAGAACACAACAAAAAGGTAGTTGTCAAAGATGGACAGACCCAAAGAATTAATAATTTCCCAGATTAGCATTTGTTCATTTTATCRTATATTTATAAAGGTGACCTTTTCAACCAATCACATATTTGGGGAAACAACAAAATTTCAAATGGATTTGACATAAACTGCTAATTTCTGTACAGAAAAGGTCTACAGGTATTGCCTGTACAGGTAAAGGTAGACTCCCATGAAGTCAGAAWGACACAGCTGCTGCTGAGTCTCCTCAGATTTCTTTTATCTCTGCAGCTACAGACATTTATTTGTGATTAGAGGTAGTCTGATCTCACATGACAAATGTGGCCCCACACTGTGTAAAGCTATCACACRAATTCTGGCCTCCTCAACTGCAGGCTTCTTTAGGGAGTACCAATTTGTCCTTTCTCCTAACCCAGGCTGGTGTCAGCAGCACATCAGTGGCACTTCAGAGCCAAGCTCCAGGTTCAGACATCTCCTGCAAGGGGCTTGAAACATCAGTAGAGGTGAACAGTGCAGCTCTAAAGAATAGGGTAAAACCATCAGAGAAAAATACTGACCCACTGTCAAACTGAGGATTACCAAGATCTGTATAAGTTACTATAAAATATTCTCTAAAAGGGAACTGAAGCACTTCAATTTAATAGCTCCTTGATTGTTAAAAGAAGCAGAAACTGCCTGCTTAAGGTAAAAGTATGTCCTGATGTTTGACACAGAAAAATCTTCCATAACTTACACAGTCTTTTAAGAGTTCTGTCTACCTGACTCTCTCTGAAGGTTATAATGCTCTTCTGTGGTTAGAGCGATGCTTATTGACTTGCAACATAATAACAACTGGCTTCAATTTACACCGTAAGTCCAGCTGTGCTACAGAAGATTAATAATGTATACAGAACTTTAACTTCTTTGAAATTAAAATGTATTAAGAAATAACCAGGATAGATAAATATATTTGTAACCATAATACTAATATTTCATATTTGAGTTCTGCCAAAAAAAGATGATAGCAGCATGGGAGACCCTGTCATCTCAGTTTTGCTCTCTGGGATGGATACTCAGCATTTTCATGAGGAGGGAGTGGAATTTCATTAATCCATGCATGACCCTGCAAGCAGAGTAAGAAACTWATCCAGATCATGTCACACAAGACAGCATGGTCTGCATAAGCAATGATGGGCAGGAAGGTTAGCTTCCTGGAAGCAGATGCGAAGTCAGGGAGGTCTAACATACCAAGCATGAAGGACGGTCAATTAATTTGTTAGTGGATAGGCCTGGAGATGTTTATAAACTAACTACTGAGATGCAATATTCAGAGCAGTAAAGTTCAAACCCTTCCTTTTGAGCATATGCAGGCTAACTGATCTTACTGATCTCCAAAATCAAAATTATTCCAAAGCAGAAGCCTCTCAAATCAAGTACTTATAGCAGCCTAACTCCAACATAATAGTTTCGTTTTTTTTTTTTTAAACTGGGGCTTGGCCCTTATTCCACTCACTTATTTTTATTTCCCAGAAGCTAGGACACTTGATGAAGTATCTGACATCTAGCATTGTCGRGAACTTTTTATGTCAGGCTTGAATGACTTAGCTCTTAGCATTTAAATACTGTACCACTGATTCAACAATTCTCACAGCTCCATGTACCTTGATGATCTCTATCTTCCAAACCAGTTACCATGCCAGTAAAAACTTCCTTGCCGTTTACTGCCTTGCATAAGGATTTTGAAATAGCCTTTGACAAAGAGTAACCCCTTATTTGAGTCAAAACTCACAGTGATTAAAAAAAAAGTTTCATAAAAGTGTAGCCATGCATTACAACTCTGGTGAACAAGGAGGGAAGAGGCTGAGAACAACAGAACAATGACAAAAAGAGAACAAAACATGCACTTAGCTTTTTGTGTGTTTTATTTTACTCATCCTCAGCAAGTATGATTCCTTTTAGGCAGTTGAAATTTGATCACAACATTTTTTATGAGCCATACCTATTGGAACTGAATTTACCTTTAAACTGAGCTGAACAGCCAGAAGTTTCTCTTAGCTTTATGAGAAAAATATCCTGATTTTACAAAAAGAGCTGGAAAACAGCCTTCTCTTTATTATTTGATATGTAGAACTATATGCCATACAGTTTTTCAGTTCCATAAACTTTAAAACCAAGTAATTTCATGAATACACTCTAAAACTCATCACATATCCTTCTTTCATCTGTTTTTCACTATATATACAGCCAGATAACAGATAAAACTGAATTTGATCTGTATCAGCCAGACAACAATGCTGAACAGGATACATCAGTGATGAAACTACAGCACTGTAAAGGTTGGAGGTACTTCTGAAAAACCTCCTGAGGCAATGATAAATACAGAGTAAGGAATATAATCCTAAGTACCCTCTGGAAAAATAGTGGATAAACATTTTAACAAATCTAGAAAATAGATGTAACCTAGTAGGCACATACATACATACATAAATATACATACATACACATATATATTTGTGTATATGTATGTGTATAAAACTCAGAAAAGGGAAATAAGGTTTTCTTCTCTAAAACAATTTGGGAATTAATTATTTGTTACCACATACAGCCTAAGAATTTTTTATTAAATGAAAGTTTTCAGTCTGAGATAATTGTGGCACATTTCTCTTTGCAATGTCAAGAATTAGTATCAGGAAGCCAATAAAGTATTGAAGCAATACATAATATCTTTAGTGCATTGTATCTTAGACATACACGACATCTCTTTTCAAAGACACCAATTAGAATTTTCTTCTGTAAGAAAGAAACCAGGAGAAGTTCTACACCCCAAAGTAAAGAAATCAGTGCATGAAAGCATGTTTTTAGATTCTCTGTACAGACACTACACACCCCATGGTCAATGACTTGTGCTCGAAGAGCCACACAAACCCACTTCTGAAGCAACTGCTGTTGTTGACTCCCCTTCTCTCCCTCCCTTATTCTTCTGCTTTTGTCTTATGCTATCAGCTAATTCGATGTTCATCATCTACTATTACCTCCTYTGCCCATTGCACAAATGGAATCCTGCAGCCCATCTTTCTTAGGAAGTAACTGCATTTCACCTACTGCTCTCCGCTATACCAGGACTATGAGAGTAGAGATAATATTATTTACACTCTCCAGAAGAGCTATGTGACTTTATGGYCAGCACGATAGCTTCCACAAACACTAACTGCATGTTATTTTTATCTTAGATTTATTAGCCTGTAACTTTCATTATTTCCTTTTTGCTTTTAAATTAGAGAAAGCCTTTTGCTCTCATGCAGTCAGTAGACTTACTACTCTAAAAATGCTATTTGAATTATTTTACTGAGTAATACTTGTAAATGCCTAGTATTTATCAACAAGAAAGTGATATTGCAGTAAATAAAAACACAGTACAGTAATGTTACACTGAAAATGTTACTGTTTGTTAAACAGAACAAGAGAGTCTAAGAAAATTTGCTTCAATTTCTTTCAGTCTTATTTTCTTTATTCCTAGCAAAGCTTACTCAATTTTAGCAGTGAGCTTTCTGTATCAGGGATATCTCAAGAGAAAAGAACAGACTAATTCAACTCCAATGGCAAGAAATAAGTATATTTCATACTACGCAACTTCTGTGACAAGAATCTAGATCTCCTCCTCTGAAATTTCCTACATATTGTTTACAACCTAAGAATTTATTTTGATACAAGCCTTTTTATAATTAGCTTTTGATATTTAATGTTTCTCCTCACTGTCTATAAAATACTAAGTTTTTTGTAGTTACTAAGTTCCAATAACTTCATTTTGGTTTTACACAGAACAACTGCCTCCTTAGAATAAAATACACTTCTAAAAGAAGAGATGATGTAACTATATTCATTATACACAATACTTTGTTACACTATCTGGTAATATTCTGAACTTTGTGTTATTCTTTTGGATTCTCTGATGATTCCTGAACCCAAACAAGAATTCACCATGACAGAAAGACCAGATTATTATCTCATATTTCAGGGAACAGATTCATTGCTATTCGCTTAAACATGTAAAAGCAAAAATATCAGCTAGCAAGTAATGCAACCTTATCTATGCAACATGTACTTTACCTATGCAATAACAAGAAATATTTCCTTCTTAACAAATTTTTCTTTTACATATTTTTTCCTTTACTCACATCTTACCCAGTTGTGCAGTAAAATCTGGAAGGGCAAGGACTATGTAAAGTAAAGGTGTGACAWCTCAGAAGGAGAAGCCCTGGACTATCAGAAAGTAAAGGAACTTTTAAAAGCTCAGGGTTTAGGGTCACTTACTTACAAAATATTATCCTTAAAATGGCACATTTCTGTCCCTTTATATTTGTACACAACATATGCCYCTTAGCAAGGATTTTTCATGTTCTTCCTTTTTGGGACTAAGACCTCAGGTCACACACAAGTTGTACATAAACATTCAATGTCCCCTAAAGATTACAGGAGTCAGCTGACCAGAATGAAGAATCTGCCTTTTCACAGTAAATACCCAACCTCTAATTATTAACTGACAGGTGTGGTGTACAAAACAGAGCAAAATTAGAACCCATTATAAATTTCTAGCTATTGTGAAAAGCAATGGATTTTCAGCTTCACTTGTATTAGCAGTTATCACTGAATTCTTTCACCACATATATCTGTATTAATACACTTTACTGACAATATTGACACTACATTTTTTAAAATACCTCGGTTTACAAATAATTCTGCAATAACATGCCAATTAATTTAACTATTACTATCTTTAGTTAAACTCTATATGACATTTTAAATCACCATCCTAGAAAACCTGAAATACTGAAAGCTCAGAGGTCTGAAATAACTGGATATTTTCCCCATTTTTTGGAGAACACATGAAAGATGATACTTAGGCACATGCTGAAGAGGGACCACTAGGGAAACTTTGCAATAAAATTAAAATATCAGCCTTACTGAAACTTTTAACAGACACTTCAAAACATTAATATAAAGCACTATGTTTAACTCATCATACTGATGATCCCTGATGATCATACAGCATTATCCCTGATGCCATTCATTTGATATACAGGCTGTGTTTTCTTTAGACATAAAATGGAAGCTAAAGGAAATGTAAATTAGGCAAAAATAAAGATGAAACATTGTAACTGCCTTTTGAAAAGAAAATACAAACATGGAAAGAAAATTTCCCTTTATTTCTTTAATATGAAGAAATGTCAATTTGCCATTTGAAGCTAAGGACCAGGATAATCTAATATCCTATACTAAACTGGCCTCTGGGAACATTAATTTTTAATATTAGCCTCAGAATGACCACAGTTGAACAAGAACTTTCTTTTCCACTAGTGTGAAAAGATGCCTTATAAATTAATATTTTAAAAGAAGAGTAGTAATTGATWATTAGGACTGGAAAATCCCCATGGCAAACAAAACCCATCCTATTAGCAGCTGAATAAAGTACTACATTATTCCGAGGAAACAAAAAAAAGCACCAGAGCTTTCAGTTCTATCATTAATGTAACTATCATTAAGTTAATGTAATGCTTTGTGTAGTCTGCTGCATGGTTATTTAATACAGTAGCATGAAAAAGCCACAATTCAAATATGAATTTCCTACACACTGTGACCACTAGCTCTCCTGGTAACAAAACYACCTTGAGCATTCATCAGGAATGTATGAAAGATAGCATGGTCTTATGGAGACAGAATAGCGTGGAGATTTACAGTAAACAAAAACATATTCAGACCTTTCTTATATCACACTGTGGCCATCCAAACCCACACATCTGCTATTCTAATTACAAGCCTTGTACAACTATGGTCAAGCTTAATTTGTGATGTCTAATTTGCTTTTAATATAGCCTGGGGTGAATTTCAAATAAAGCACACAAGGAGAAGCAGTATCAACCAGTAAAACAAATGCACAGCATCCACAAGGAAAAAACTGTATTTCTCTTGCTTTTACATTCTTTTGTTACCAGCCATGTCAAAATTCAATAGCTTGAGGAAACAGATAATAGATTAGAAGAAAGTTCAATTTTTATTCAGAAGCAATTCTTCAACACAGTTCACAGGCACTTCCTTTACAGTATACTTCAAATTCAATAATGACTCTAATTTGTTATAGTGACTTTAGAATACCCAATATTCATGGACTTGGATATTCATGTTTCCTGAGGTTTTTTTTCCTTAAGGCTTTCAGATTAGACTCATACAAGCTCACTAAAGAAAAAAATAATCATGCTCAAATAAGATCTCAGACAACCAGAAGTACTGATTCAGAACTAATCCAACTTTGTATATGTACTTCTCTAGGATCAAACCACACGTACCAATGTGACAGCAGGAAAAAAAAAAAGGAAGGGGGAATTTCTTGAAAATCTATTCTTAAAAACTGAAACCCAGTATATAATACTCTATTATTACTCTAATAATCTATTCCTATATGGCAAGCTTAGTGAAATATAGCAGTGTTCACCTGCCTCTCCTGGATGACAGCAGTTGGAGTGCCTCATATTAATTATTTCAGGGATGGAAACACCTCATTTTGAAGAAAGACGTAAGTGTGAAAACTATGACAAATAATTTTCTGGATTATTTAAAAGCAGTGATACATTTGTCTTTATCAATATTATGGTCTGAAATGCTGTTTTAATAGCCACTGATGAAAAAAGGATCATGGCAGACCATGTGCCGGCATTAGTGTGGTGAGAGGTGAGCAGCAGAAYCACTGCTCTGGAAACAGTGCTTCCTTTATTTGTTTAGCAACAGCTGTGAACCCCAAGAGCAGCCCTCTGAACTCAGGGGTTTTTTTGGGGAAGAGTTGGCAGAGACTTCCTTATTTACCCACAACAGAACTGTGAGAAGAAGGGGTTTTGTAATCTTGTAAATGGTTCTTCCATTAGTACCATTTATGACCAACAGAACAAATAAAAAATAATAATGTGCATAAAACTGGCAATGCTTTAATTGCACAGTATCTTTGCAATCTAATAAACTATGTGGAAATACTAATTTTGGTGTAAAAAGCCTTTCAAGTTAAGAGGCAACAGGGAAGGTTGCATAAGGCATGTCCATATTAAGAAATAAAAGCTCAACACATGGTAATGTGCCAATCACATTCAAAGTATGACTAAAAATATTTTATAGATATGGCAGAGTAAATTTTAGTGGATTTTTTAAGCTAACAATGTATCTTATAAAAAGTGGCCTGCAGAAAGTAACAGTTCTTCATCAAAGTTTCCTTTGTGTTTTTATCTTCAAACAGAATGGAAATATTTCTAACATTCATATTGGAAAAAAATACTTTGAAACATAATTTTACATAAAGCAGAGACATCATCTTATAAAAAAGGATCGAACCTATGACTATTCACTGCATTTATGGGATGTTTCAACTGTAGCATGGACAATAATTCTCTGAAAGACTTACTCATTGAAGCATGATCAGCAGATACTATCAACACAGTAGTACATACTTCTTCATTCAATCATAAATAAACTTTCTATGAAAGAAAGCTACAGAAATGGAATCTCACATCATCATTTTATGCATGTAATTCTGAAGGAACCACAGAAAGATCATTAATAATGGYAAATTAATTCTTGCATTAAATCTCAGATAGTTGAGGTGGTTTAACACCAAATGTTGTCTTTCTTCCTAAGTCATACACCAGCAGAGAAAATTACTGAAACTGCAATAAAGGCCTAAGGCATTGCAACTGACCAAAAGGAAATGCAATATTCAGAGAAACATGCGCTCAAGGAGCCTAAGCTACTGCAGAACAGAACCAAAGCCATCATTCCAGGGAGCATGGGGTTGTGTGGAGCCTCCCAAGGGTATGCACAGAGAAGTGTTTTGTTGCTGTCTTCCACGGGATTTATGTAGAGAGATCAAACAGACAGGTTGTCTCTCCTTCTTAGGAAGGAGACCTATTCCATTTTGGAGCTGAACTGTCACTGTCCTGTTCTCAGGAGGCTTCAATCTCTCCTGAAACACACAGAGCTGAGCAGCACCTTTGCTAAACTGAAAAATATCACTTTTCATTCTTTTTGTGGTAGCTGAACTACTGTTCCAGGTAGAAACAGAATATTCAAAATAAATGAAGGACCTACTTAACTATTTAGTATAGTTCTTAAGTTCATGGTTATGAAAGGGTTATGACACTTTTTTTCCAAAATTCTATACATTAGCAATTACCAGACTTTACAGGAAAAAAGCTTTGACAGCAGAGCAGATCAGTTAAACTAGATTAGTAGCAGGAAAGCAAGTGTGTTCCTAGCAATTTATATGTAATTAAATTAAATTATACGTATCTAATGAAAACTGTAGAAATCCTGAAACAATATTCACAGAGTCAGGATGGCATAACCAGATTTAACACAACACAGGGTTTTTCACAGCTACAAAACCAAGACAAAAGGAGGCAGTAGCAATACGACTAAAAATTGAAGAACTAGACCAGAGAACACTATCATCTTGCCAATCAACATGTCTTTAATTCAGAATATAGGAGACTTCAGAAGATAAATTCATTGACTGAAAGCAAAATTTGACCTTGAATGCAGGGACCTTGGTCCCTGTTTCCTCACACTCATCTACTGCAAATAAGACAACCTGATTTTGGCACATCCAATAGAGTCCAATAGAAATTGCAGCTTCCCTTCTATAGCCCCCCAAGATTGCTTTGAAAACTAAACATAAACTATGGACAAATGAATTCACCACATGTAAATCAAATACTGAAAAAGAAGGCCCCTCATAAATGCTTATTAAACCAACTCAAATTATCACATCTCCATCCTCATCTTTTGTTTCTAATTAACAGAGAATTAAACTATCTAAACAACAGCATATGAGCATATGGTATAAATGAAAGCAAGAAACAAGTCTTCAACCTCATGTTACTTAACTGGAGATGAAATGACTACATTCTCCTGTGCATGTTCACCCACTCTTTATTTTTTTAATAACATCTTCTCATATAGCTTTTTTTCTCCCTGAAAGTGCAGTCATTTCTGTTCTTTAAAGAGAGAGAGAGCAAAGAACAAGTAGTACCTCGATGCTAGAGAAAATGCAAATGTGGATCAAATAATCATTCAATAATCACTTACTTGCCAATGTAAGCATTTTTACCTACTGACATAGCTAACAAATAAAAAAACGGAAAAAAACCAGCACATTAGTTGTGGCACTGTCCCAGCTACTGAAAGGGTAAGTTAAAGTGTAATTCAGACAGYAGTACCTGAAATTTAATACAAATTTAGGTAGAATTTTAAATACAAAGGCTAAGTGTAGCYACTACAGTTACAACTAAAGAGCAGCCTTAAAAATAAGGTGAATAAATTGAGGAGTAGCCCTAATTTCCCATAGCAGGCAGCCAAATATGCATGGTACTAAACTAGTCACCTAAACTACTAAAAAAATGTATGTGGGATTCTGAAAAAATGCTTAAATCAGCCAACTGAACACTGTAGAAAGACAATAGCATGAAGCAAACCAGTTTAATTTTACTGCAAACTATATAACAGAAATTATTTCTAATTATACATTACTGATCTTTAAGCAATAATAATCAAAGCCTAGAGACATTTAAACAAACAAAAAGACTTAGATTTTTTAACCATTGCTTAGTCCATTGTCTCTAGTTAATTTTCTTACCTCCTTTTTACCTGWCAACCACTTTCAGTAGATGAACCTTCTGACAATAAAAGAACAAGTTTAATGTTCTTCCAGAAAACCACCACCTTGTTACAGAGTGCTAAAGCTTCTTCCAGCTATGAATTAAATTTACGTGCTGTCAGCATTAAACTTACACATGACTATTCTGTCCAACCTAACCTGAAAAGGAGGGAGCAAAGGCTCCCAGATTTCTTGAACAGACCATGCAGCCAAATAGTTGCATTTGCAGTGCCTGGGAAATTCCAGTGAGGCTCTGAGTCAGAAATCAGAATATGCTCACAGAGCACAACACAGTTTGACTTTCCCTGGTTTTCTGGGCTTCTGTGGCTGACAGTAGTTCTGGACTGACGCACCTCTAGCCATTCCCCCGCATGTCCAGAAATCCTGAATCAGTGCTCTAACAGGGAASAGACTCAGGAAAATTCCATATCTGGTAAGCCTACTAAATTGCAGTTTAGCCATTGGTCAGACGCATTTTAAACTTCATCAACTTGTTTCCTAGAGTAAGCATTTGTAATCAACCTGTGTTAGGAACTAAAAATAAAACCAACCAACACCAGTTCCTTCACCGTTACTGCAAAAATCACTAAACTTGGTTGGTTGTTTGCCTGATGCTGAAATTTTAATTATGTTTACTTATCAAATATTGAAGAATTAACTCATAAATAAAGTAAGCACATGCTATGGCTAACCACATTAAAACAAAGAAGAATGCTGTATACCGATGA
This sequence comes from Alauda arvensis, assembly GCA_902810485.1. Lineage (NCBI taxonomy): Eukaryota > Metazoa > Chordata > Aves > Passeriformes > Alaudidae > Alauda > Alauda arvensis. Next base: position 51,010 of record CADDXX010001015.1, on the reverse strand, counting down.
AAATATGACAGATAAACTAATACTGGAAATGCATATTTTGATTTATTAACCTGTGTGTTTCATAAAAGTAAGCAGTTTTCCTGAACACATGGTTTGCTTGCTTGGTTACAATTGAAAACTCTATTTTTATTTAGAATAGTTTTCCTAAAAATTCTAGTTCTTCCTTTAAGGAAAGTGCTAGCTTTCTATGATAACCTTYTGTGACCATCTGGATAATGAATAAATTTCATTAATATTTTAGAAGTTAAAAAATAAACAAGGYGAAAGAAGTTCTTTTCTCCTTGTAATGCAGTACACGTAATCCAGGTTGTCTGCACTGGCAAGTCTGTGGCACTAACAGAACAGATCAGATTTCAGCTATTTTTCCTGACTTGGGAACTACATGACACATTTGTATTCAGCTTCCAACTGAAAATAATGAAATCTCCATAAGACGATACTCCACATATCTTCTCTCTGAAACATATTCTCTAGATCACTATTAGCTTTGTAAACTGATCTTAGGAATAGCAGTTCCTATTCACCAACCAGCAGAGCAAATTTCTAGAGGCCACTTTGTCATCCATACTTACTAGAACACTTCTATTCCACACACCTCTGCTAGAATACCCTTTTCCAGCGTCAAAAAACCCCAAACTATTTCTATTTTAGGCAGCACATTATCATTTAATGAATAAATATTGCCAATTTTTTTAAGTAATTGTACTTACAATTCGGATCTTCAGTTATCTAGCTACTATTTTTGTCTTTGGTTTAATTTTCTAAGAACATAAGAGCTTAAAGAGGCACTTCAGATTTAACACTGGTGTGAATGTYATAGGAATTGTTAAGCACTGAAACATTTATGAGGCTAGTGCAAATCACTACAAATGTACAAGTAACAAATGCTGTTACTTGCTCTGATTTTTATGCAATCATATATACTTGAAAACAAAGCCAGGCTGAGATACATTCTATCATGACAGAATGCTTTACAATCCCTTTCTTGGATTTCCCTCAGGGAAGTATAGTTATTTTGATTAACCTGATGTGCAGGATTGCAACTGACCCATTCACTRCTGACAAAAATCTAAGAGAAATGTCACTCAGATCTCTGATAAGAGCGTTCATCAGAAAGGTGTTAAATCCCAAATGAACTGATTTGGGATGAATGTGAGATGTCACAGTTGACCTATAGATGCTCCACAAAGTGTAAGATATCAACATCAGAAATGAAAACTTGTTCTTCATAATTTCTCTGTGAAATGGATCATCATTATGCTTACATCTCATATTTCAGCCACAGCATTAAGCAGGGTTATTACTGTGCTACTCTGAGAGAACAAAACAGGTGGAAACTGATTCCAACCCCTTTGATAAAAATGGAGTACAAACAGCAATGGCAGACTCAAACTGGAGAAGAAACAAGACAGAGGAATGGTAGGAACAGAAATAGGAAACTCCATATGCATAATGCTCAATAACCTTCCATATTTCAGAGAAAGCAGTACAGGCAATTAATATTTTAATATACAGAACTTTAGCTCTTCTCTATTTTCTGAGAAACCAGTGGATTTTTCTGAAGCACATTTCAAACATACCTTAACTTCTCTGTTGGCCCTGCAAATATTTGTAAATTTCAGACATGACATAAACCTCACAAACTGCTTCATGCTATGATTCATTCTCACTGTATGAATCAGGCTCCTTATAATGCCTATCAATAGGGTGAAAAATAATTTTTAAGTTCTGTTAATAGCACCAAACTATAGACATCAAATAATGGAGCACTTATTTTTTACCCAAATGAGTACTTTTGAATTAGACAAACAATAATGACCAACTTTCAGAAAAAGTGTTTTTTTGAAATTGTAGGGTTCACTTCTGTGATAAGTAAACACCATACACCTTTATACACCTTGCATTTCCACTGAGCAAAGGTACAATAGTTAGAAAAAAAATCTTTCTTACCTATGTATACAATTTTTAGATTCAAGATACGCCATACCAGAGGCAGCATCTAATGAAAATTTCACCAACTGTTTGGTTTTCAGCTCATCCTTCTTTTTTCTTAGGAATGACAGGAAATCACCTCCTAGAAAATCAGACAGATGGACAGTGAGAGACTGATAGCATACTCACATTTATTTCTTATTAGGCATGCAAGACCAGGCAAAATGCAGGTTAATATTAGGTGTTCCCATTAGGTGTTATTATTAGCTCATCCCATCAGTTTGAGGGTAGTCCAAGAAAAAGGAATGAACTCATCTTTCAAAAATACATTTTCCCCTTAAATATAAGGTGCTTAAAAGTGAAAATTACCCATGCTTTTGATATACCTAATGTCTTCACCAGTGTACACTACAGACTCACTTAAAAACTTCTGACAACAACTGATAAACTGGGATACATATTCTTCTCTAACCCCAGAATTATTAATGCGAATAAGGAGGTCAGGTTCTACTAGCTATATGAAAGTATTTACTTTTTAATTGATCATTTGCAGTGATGCTTCTCAAATTCTACACTGATATGTTGGAAGAGTAAAAAAGTGTTTTCTTCTTGGGCAATGTTAGCTGGACATTTGACCAGGGCACTGGCAGGTGAACAGTTATTACTATGCCTTCAAAGTCTTTTGCCTTGGAGGAGCAAAGCCATTGTCCTCTCCTCTGAGAAGTGGGAGGGGTCAGAGTGGAGTACTTCCAAAAAGCAAATTGTGTTAGCAAAAAAACTCTAAGAAACTGATTTAGGACAAAGCTAAGCAGGAATAATATTACACAAACACTGCAAGGCCATGTTCTGATACAGATTTATTAAGGACTTTTCTAAAATRTATTTTATAATTCCAGGCAAAGACAAAAAAGTCACAGCAGAGCCTTTAATATCACGCAATTATTTGATAGTGACTAGCCAGTCATTTGTTTCCTTTCACTTAGGATTGTACTGACTATTAGGACTCGTTCTTGCAAAATGAAGCCAATTTGAAATACCCTACACTGACTTTTAAACTCCAGTGGAAAAGGACAGATGACTACTGCAAATTGGACTGGGTAATAATCAACTTTTCTTTAATCTGAGAGGCTACTGGCATAGTCTGGTAACTGCTAAAAAGCAGATCTTGCCAGTGGGAAGTAAGATAAATACTCCCATTAATAATGCGTCATTTCTTGCACATTTTAGTGTAACTAAACAGATTTTAGTTACAGCAGACAGCTAAAAATAACTTCTAAGCACTTCACCTCTCCAACACACACAACAAACTGATGAAAATTTTGTTATTTATGTGCTGAGACCTCACTGACCTCTATGCAGAAATCATCTTTTAATGAGTAAGTATGACTCCATGCTTTATTAATGTGAAGTCTCCCCTTCTTGATAAACTGTGGCATTACTTGAATGAGAGTAGTAAATCAAGGTAGCTTATAAAAATACATTTAAGACCTTAAAAGACATTTAAGATCTTAAAAAAAAAGCCTCTACTGTCACTCAATCAATGTTTCAATATTGAACATTAAGAATTGCTAAGAAATTCGTTTAAGAAGACTGAAAAGACAGGTAAGATCAGCTTGATATTTTTGGAAAACAAAATAATTTTAAAAACCAAACAAAGAAACAAAAGAAAACCACAAACAAGCAAAAAAACCCAAAAGCTTGCAAAAATTCTCTATTTAAAAAAACTTGCTATAACAACATCAGTGTAAACTATAATCCTCACAATCTATATACATTCTTTGTATAAATAAGTTAATGTTCTCCACAATCATCACACAGTGAAACTATCTGTTCTCATGTAACAAGGTATTAAAGACARGAAGGAAACTTAAGACAAACTTTAAACTAAAGAAAACCCAACCATATCCATTAAAAATTTTTAAAATAATACATGTTATAAATTCGTTTCAAATATGTTCCAGAAATCAGATTAATATCCCAATTTTCAACAATTTGTTTCTGCATTATACTAAAAGCTGCCCAGCTCTTTACATCAGAGTATGTCAAACTCACAAAGMACAAGCCTGTTACTTGCCAATGCAATTTGCTACCATCAGGAAGTGATTTAAGACTTAATGATTTTCAGAATGTGGTATGCACTGTACAGAATTCTACAGTTTTCACCAAAAACAGCACCAAGCATCAAGCTGTGCACTTGATGCCTATCACCAAAACAGAGTTTTAATTGCATTACTTTAACCTGTCTCAGGGTTTTCATTAGCTGTTCCGTTTTCTTGTATCTGTCCTTACATAGAAATGGCAAAACAATTTTCTAAATATTCTGTTTAATATTCATTTAAAAGAAGTGTTAGTAGCAGACAAAATAAAACAGCCAAGTGACACCCATCTCACTCTGCATAATATAAGTAATGTTTAGGCTAAATCTGATTATCCTCATCAYTGTGATGCTAACACAGGCTTAAGTGTCTGCCCTTTAAGTAACAGTTACTCCTCAGTAAATTCTGACTTTTACTGTGATCAATGTTCCAACTATTCATCTTCACAGCAAAGCATCCACATAAATATCTGCAAGGCTGAATKAAGAGTATTTCTCTACAAAGTCTTCAGTGCAGAGCTGTGGTTAGGTAATATCTTTATGTACTTTTAAAAATAAGTTTTAATATGAAAAGCCCTAATTCACTATTTGCAGCACATAGTGTCAGAGCATTATTTCCAGTGTAATAGCTGTTGATAAAAATGAAATAAACAGACCAATTAGACTATGAAACAACTGATACAAAACTAGAAGACTACATAATAGTAAGCAATGCTTTCTCTTTTATGTGGAATTTCCATTGTACTCTGCATGGCTGTCTGTTATTCCAGTTAATGGCCCACAACACTACTAGAAAATGCTCTAACAACACTAAGAACTACAAAAAAAMCCAGACCATTATATATATATATTATCACCTAGCAGAGATGGCTTGCCTTTTTTGAGTTTACAGGTGGATAAATAACAGTACTGGAGTCCCTTTCTAGTACAACAGAATTATTTTACTAAGTAGASGACAAAATGCAGTTCATAAGCAGAAGCACCATGAGAGAAGCCTATAACTGGATTCCTGAACACAGCCCTTTGTGTATTTTGCTGTGAATAGAAATTATTCTCTTTACATGCAGGAATTCTGAGAGTGTGAAAACACCACACATCAGCAATTCCTACTGTTGGCTGTGCTTTACATCATAAACTTCTTGTTGTACAATAAGTAGCATATCATGGCAATAAAACAGTTCACTCCCTTCTTTGCATACAAAAAAGCAAGCTATTGTTTTTTGAAAGAGGAAAAAAACCTGTTACCTATGAGAAGAAACCACAAATGTGAGAAACAGCAATGAAAAGCATTAAATAGGTTTACTGAATTGGTATACAGACATACATTGTTTATATATTGCACCTGTATCTAGTATCCTAATAATATTATAAATAATTATAAAAATATTAATAAATGTCTGAATACAATACCAACTATTACGAATGATATGAAGTTATAGGTATTATTATTATTCACATAAATTTCTATGAAGTGGGAGAATTTCCTTTGTTAAATAGCCTTTTTAACTACGTTAGCTTAAAGAGGTCACTTAATTCTTCTTTTGTTTATACACACATTCATCATGCATCTTGCTTGTGGATAAAGCTCCTAATGGTCCTCCTAACCTAGGGGAGCCTTAGAATTCAGTATTCCTAATTGCTTTACAGACAATTGCAATATTATTGAAATTACCTTTATCTGCACCTCTAAGTATTCATAAATTTGAGAATTTAAATGGTTAGTGTTTTCAAGTAGCCTTACATTGCCCAGTATCTTAATACTTGGGATCTAAAACACAAACCCAAATGGAGTTACTTAAAACTATGAAAATAAAATAGTAAACATGCATCTCCAAGGAATTCTAGGAGACTTGTTTTTTAAATATGTAAGAAGCTACTTGACAAACTATTTAAAATATAAGGGTTTAAAAATGCTAAGACACTAATTTTCAATAAAGTACTGTGCCTTCACACTTCAACTAATGCAGCACTTGTATGCAATGCAGTGCTTTCACTTTTTTTTTTTTGTTGTTCTTTTATCTATGTAGTAACAGAAACTGTAAATAAACCAAGGTTTATTTTTCTAAGTGCCTACAGAGTAGTATTAGGAAATTCAGTTAAAACTTTATTTTTCTGTTAAGCAAAGCAAATAGGTTTTTATAACCATGCAAAGTGCTGCCAATGTAATATTAGCAATGGCAGTAATGAAGTATTAGTAGAAATACGTGTATGTGAAACCAAAAGATGAAGAAAGAAAAAAAAACAAAAACAAACGAACAGAATCGTGTGCATTGAGAGCCAAGGACAGGAGCAGCAGCAGCAAAGAAGTACACACAGAGAAAATGYGGCTTGTACCAAAACCATGCTGTGGATGATTTTTTAGCAGACAATCTGTGATGAAACCAGAACAGTGATGACTCATGAGCATAAATAACTGCACTGTGATWTAAAGAAGATGAGAAGAAGGTTACAATACATTTATATGTGCTATTTCACTTCCTTTTTACAGGAGGACAGACCACAGACATATGATAATCAAAATAAAGGAAATATTGACAATGCTCAGCAGTCCTGCTTTAGATTTCAGGTGAATCAAATAAGGTAGAGCATGAAGCCAATATTCCATGTGACGTAAGTGCCTGTCCAAAACAGTGTCTGTAATCACCAATCAAGAAGAAATCAGAAATCATAGTGAGACATCAACAGCTATCATCCCTTGTGCTGCCAAAATAACACTACCCAGACTACCTGGACTCTTAYGTTTTAATATTGTGGCAGCAAGGATAACCCACTGTGAGTGCATAGATAAAGTCTACTTCAGAAACTAATTGAACAGAATTTTCCTTAAGGTAAATTATCTTTCCTCAGGAAGATGAATAATTATTCAAGAAATAATTATTGTAACTGTATTATGCTCAGTAGTCCATAATCAAAGGCCTTGAAAGGATTTCAGATTAGAGAGACATGATAGCTGATGTAAAACAGAATGCACCTGAAAAACAGATGTTTTTTTAATCCAAAGAGAAACAATGAATGTTTTTTAAACACAGACAAATTAAATAGTTACCATAGCAAAAACTGTTACAGGCAAAGTAAAAAAAAAAAAAAAGTGAGTAACAATGAATAAAGAAGTAAGTTGAACACAGATGTTTTTGCAACTACCAAAACACATTCCTAATTTTTAAAGTTTGTTTTTATTCAGTTTAAGAATGGCTTTTCTAGTTTCATCTACTTGCTGATTTGATTTTGTACAATATTGATACAAAATATAGTAACATCAAAGCCTAGAACATGTGAAGAGATAAAAATCCAAAAGTGCTCTGAAATGCTACAATAAAAGGAGACCAGAGCTTTGGTCCTGTTTACCTAAACAGTAGCTCTGAGGCAAAGGTATTTTTCAATCACCACCACCTACACCCTAACAAAGAAATCTGACTTTTCTAAGTAATCTGGRATCCATGAAGCATAGAGGGAGGAAGAGACCCATGTGCATTACAGGGCTACGAGCAAGGCCAGGAAGAATAAACAGGGTCTGTATGTATGTGTGCATGTATATCACAAGGGCTCTGCTAGCCCTGGTGACATGTTGTGAGAGCCACAAATTAAGTGTGTCTGAAGAGGATGCCCTAGACTTAAAACTTGTGAGGGGGCTGGCCAACATATCCTTTCATTAGCTTCAACAGCTTACAAGACCTCAATTAATGTTATAAAACCTTGGAGACGCATCATGGACTTACTAAGAAGGTTTAAAGAGAGAGTGGAGACAAAAATTCTTATAACGTGACTATGGCTAGCAGATTCTATAGCTGCTGCTGTAAAGATAACATCTCAATGCAACAAGTGTGGACAGCAAGGCCACCTGAGAGCGAAYTGTCCCCACAAGTCCACTTGATGGGGATATGTCAAGGACTAAGAAGTATGATCATTAATTGTGATCAATGTGGGAAACCTGGTCACATGGCCAGGCAGTGCAAATACAAAGTCTGTACTAATAAACAAYCCTTTCACAACCAGGGAAACAGACAACGCAAGGGAGAAATGCACAGACACAACTATCTCCTCACCTTCCTGTGCAACCTTATGTGACCAACTCACAGGAGGGACTGGAGGAGCAGCTGGAATGGATGTTTCCACCTCCATCTCCATAACTATTATCACCTTAAAGCTACATAAAGTCCCTCTCAAGGCACTGGGGCCTGAGAGGACTGAGTACATTGTTAATTGGAAGACCTAGTGCACCTTGCAAGGCATCTACGTGCACCCTGGTGTTASAGATGCAGACTTGTCATAGGTTGGTCCTAGCACCATGCCAGTGCACCTATGAATATACATTTCTTAACAACTACTGTGGGATGTGATCAAGAACAGAACAGAGCAGGGTCAAAGTTTGAAGACAGAATAAAATTTATTAAACTATAGATTAACAGAAATGAAAACTTTCTAGAACATTTCTTCTCCTCTTCCCCCCGTTTCTAACTCTTCTACACTGAGGATTATACACTTACTCATTCTTTCTATTTTACTTGCTTTACATTACTAAAAAAAACTAATCTTTAATTTAGCAAGGGAGAGAGGAGTCTCTCTTGTACCATAGACTTCATCGTCAGGAATACACAGGTCCACCCTTCCGTGCTTTTATGTTACCCATGGCACTAGTATTAACTAAGGTAACACTCTCCTTTTTCTATGTCTGGTGCTCTCACCACTGTCTATGGACTAAAACTGCATATAGGGTTTTTTAAGGATGCTCAGCTAAGTACTAAAAACTTAACTACTTCAATTTCCCCCATTTTCCCCTGGGGCTAAGGGTTCTGAAAACAGAGATCTTCATCTGTGAAGACAGAGGGCTCTACTACACCCTCTCCTTCTCTTCTCTGTTCATGCTTCTCCTCTCTCATGGCAGTCACTGCCGTAGTCTTTTTTGGCTCAAGCTAAGTATCTAYGTAAACACAGTCTAGGAGAATTTAAGTTCATCTGTGGCTAATATTATGCAAGAAAAGTTTAGCTTCAAAGCCACTCTTCTTCATCTCTGCCCATCTGGGATTCTTTTCATCTTCTTTTAACATCTCAGTCTCAGGTTGTCTCTCTCTCTCTCTTAAACTACTTTCTAAGAGAAAATTAATGTCTAGAAAAGATTCTTTTCTGCTTAAGAGTTAAAAGTCTTCAGTTCTCAGCCAGGCCACAACATTGGCACATAGCAGATCCCCCACAGCTGAGCACTCTCTCCGTCTGCCCAGCTCCCCCGTCTCCGCTGCCAGCTGCTTCCAAAGTACTGATATCTTCGGGGGGTAGAGAAGAACAGGAACAGAAAGCACCTCTACCCTTCCCTCTTTGATTCCCCCCCCCCGCCCCCAGCCCTGCGAGCTGGGGGGGAGAGATGTGTGCTCACCTGCAGCCGGAACCAGAGAGAGAGCTCTCCGGAAACTCTGAGAATMCTTAGATTCTCAGAGGCGTGTCTAACCTCTCTAACTTCTTCCTGGGGACTACAACTTCCTAGGAAGCTTATTTCCCCTCAAAACACGACAAGACTACTCAGGACAAATACACACAATGGTTTCCACCCCTACACCACCCTTACTTATCCCTGAAAAAAACAKAATTGCTCAGCTTATCCCTTTTAAGACTTGTGTTCCAAATACAGACCCCAGAGTGTGAGGAGACCAAGGCTTTGGGTCAAGAGGTGAACCTCAGGTATTTYGGATCCAGGCTGTGGGTGAGCAGAGACCCAACATGGTGAATATTATCATAATGTCTCGGGCAGGATGCTCCAAAATAAATGTCAGTGGCACAACTGACAGAGGGGCAGACATCACCATCTCTGCCCACACTTGGCCTCCATTGTGGCCCACCGAGCCTGCAGGACCTGCTGTTGCTGGCCTCAAAGGGACCACATAGAGCTGTCTGAGCAGCAAACCTGTTCTGTTAAAAAATCCTGAGGGACAAACTGCTACCATTAGACCTTACATCACTGCAGCACCACTTAACCTGTAGGGGAGGGATTTTTTATCTGCTTGGGGAGTCTGGGTGGGGATGGATTTTTAATGGGGGCTACTGTTTTAAGGGGCATGAAATATCCTACACTAGCCCTAAAATGGCTTACCACTCAGCCAGTGTGGGTACCACAGTGTCCCCTTGAAAAAGAGAGGTTACATGCCTTTAGGTCTTTGGTGCAGAACAACTGGCTCAAGGGCACATAGAGCCATCCATGAGCCCTTTGAACACTCCAGTGTTTGCTATAAAAAAGAAGTCAGGTAATACAGCCTTGGTATGCCATCTCCTACAGTGACTCCTGGCAACAGGATATTCTAATTGTGGACCTGAAAGATTGTTTCTTTACTATTCCACTGCATCCGGAAAATATCCCAAAGTTTGCCTTTAAAGTGCCTTTTATTAATAATGCTGCACCAGTGGAGCATTATCAATGGAGAGTTTCACCTCAAGGTATGAAAAGCAACCCTACAATTTGTCAGTGGTATGTTGCTGAGGCACTCTCACCAGTGACAGAACAATTTCCAGGAACATACTGTTACCACTACATGGATGACATTTTGATAGGAACCCAAACAAAAAGGGAATGCTCACAGATTCAAGCCTGCTGCAGGCATTAWAAACATTAGGGCTGGAAGTAGCACCAGAAAAGGTACAGCAGCAACCACCCTGAAGTACCTTGGACTCAAAACTGTGGATCAGACCATACAGCACCAGACAATTCAATTCTTGACAAAGATTTAAAAGTTTAAATRATGCTCAAAAACTACTGGGTACTGTCAACTGGCTCTCTTGAGACATTAGAGCAAGCCATCACGGACAGATCCACCAAATACGCCTAGAAGTGTGTATTACTGTATTTATTTTCATTATTGATTTCCATCCAACTGCTATTATTGGACAATGGGATACTCAGTGGTCTGACCCTTTGCATGTTTAGAATGCAACCTAGAAGAACAGCCCCTACCACTACTGTTTTTGAGTTAAATGCCCAGTTAATCATGTAACGTCATCAAAGGTATCTACAATTGACTGCAAAAGATCCCTTAAAAATTATTACACCCGTGACACAAGAAGAATTTGAGTTGTGTTATGCCAACAGCACTGTTTTGCAGAGTGCTGTACAAAATTTCTCAGGGCAAATTGGTTACCATTTACTGAGTCATACCACTGCATGTTCCCTAAAACCCCTGAAGAGTTGCATACCCTTAGAAGGTTTACCCTTAAAAGGTACTGTGTTTAGTGATRGTTCTGGGAAAACAGGAAAGGCAATTGTGACATGGAAGGAAGAAAGTGAATGGCAAACATTGGAAGATTATGAGAATGGGTTACCTAAATTGCTGTAGCTATATGCTGTAGCTATATGTTGTAGCTATGGCTTTTCAGCGTTTTCCCCATACCCCTTTAAACATTGTCACTGAATGCCTGCGTTGCTGACATAACACAAAAATTAGACCAAGCTCTGTTGAAAGAAACTGACAATGCACAATTATTTGGCATACTGAAAGCTTTGTGGCACACCATCCAAACAAGAAATTACCTGTACTACATTCTATACATTAGAAGCCATACAAATCTCCCAGGTTTTGTTACAGAGGGCAATGCACAAGTAGATTACCTAGCTAGCCATGCCTGGACAGCACCACAGCCAGATATGCTGGTGCAAGCAAATGCCTCACATGACTTCTTTTCATTTTGTTTGAGCTCTGCAGAGGCAATTTCTGCTGTCAAACATAAAGACTCGTAACATACTCAATTTTTGTGCTGACTGCCAAGGTCACACTGCACCACCACAGATGGSAGTTAACACCTGTGGCTTAAAAGCAAATCTGGCAAACCGATGTCAACCACATTCCCAAATTCAGACAATTAAAATATGTGCATGTATRAATTTCCTCTGCCATATGGGCATCCGTCCACTCAGGAGAAAAAGGCTGGGATGTCATCACACAAAAGCAATTAGCCTTTTCTGCTTTGGGTATCTCTCATAATATCAAAATAGATAATGGACCTGCATATACATCACAAAAAATGAGACAATTCCAACAGCTCTGGCGTGTGTTACACCAAACCGGTATACCCCATTTATCAACTGGATAGGCCATTGTAGAACGAGCACATGGCTCTTTAAAATGCAGCTTAGATAAACAAAAGGGAGAGATGTGTGGTGAAACCCCACAGAGCAGAGTAGCGAAAGCTGTTTACACCTTGAATCACTTAACAGTACCAGAACAATCCCAAAACCCAATGATTTTAAATAATTTCATATCACTGCAGTCATCTGGAGGTGCCCAGTACCTACAGTAATGGTAAAAGCCATTATCACAAGCAAGTGGGAAGGTCTTCATTACATGGGGGTGTGAATACGCCCATGTTTCCATGAACACTGGAACATGGTGCCAGGTGTGTTTGTCCTGCTCTGCATCCTGCTTGGGACCAGAGACAACATGTTCCTGATGATGTTCCAGCAGATGTGGTGAAGCAATGAGTTAAACAACTTGTGCAATCAATCTGCGGTGATCTGAGACCCTTTTGAGATTACAAATTTATTTAARATAAAAACCTGAACTTGAAAAGTTGCTTTTCCTGTGATTTGATTTTCCCGCAGTTCTAAAGTTAAAATGTTTCTTGTTCATAGAGTTAAGTTATAAGTTTGTAACTTCCAAGTGATAAACCTGTGGCATGATAACTTAAAAGCTTGTATTATTGGTAATCCTGCCTGACAGCTTCTGGGAATGGAGGTAACATTTTCAATGTTCACTGGCTGGGAGAGGCTAGGCTGGTTGAGTTAGGTAAAATTATATGTGTCATCGTGCTGTCCTGTCATCTTCTCTGCAAAGGGCACTTGCAGCTAAGATAACAGAGGGCACTTTGCATTTTTTATTAAACTTTTTATTAAAGAAGGGAGAACTATTACAGATATAGCCAGACTATATCTGTATAGATATTTGGCTTAACAGATACAAGCTCAACCAGCCTAGCTCAAAGCAGACATGGCAAGGATAGGTCAGATTCAAACCCAGACAGAAGACCTCAGCCAACCCCAGTGAACTAGGCAGAGTTAAGACCCTTGACCAATCATGTAAGTGCAGGAAATTTTAAAACCCTGTAAAAGTGGCTGCCAGACAATAAACAAGGCTTTTGCCACATGATCCTCAGCATATGTCACATCCATGTCTCTGACTCAACGTGACAACACACCAAAGCAGAAAACGCAGCAGCTGAATTACTTAACGTGAAACTAAAAGTTCAGGGATTTCCCAGCAYCAATCAGCATTCCAGGCCTGTGTATGAAATCAGTGGCACCTCAGAGACAGGASGTCTAATCTAAGGCTCAAGTAAGCTATGATATACATCTACTTCAGCTGCTCTTAGCATCTGCCAATTATCTTCTTTATCCAAGAAGATAATTAATTTAGGAGAAAAGCTCAAAATAATATGGATATTGCCCATGTTAATACATCTCAATCTCAGAACAGAGATTTTAGTTATAAATGGTTTTACTGGCTCCAGTGCATGTAACAGGAGAAATACACACAGTTAGTTGTGATTTGGTGCCATACTCTGAATTATCATTACATAAAGAAAATAAGAGCAATTCCTCAAAAGTAATTTAAGATGCAGTAGGTTATATCAGCTCCTCAGCACCGCCTATAATGGATCTGTAGGTACATGCTTTATGCCCTGGAGCCCTCTTTTCCAAGAAAACCTAAGAAGTGAGCCTGTAGGTCAGGAAGACACAGGGCTTTATTTGTACGTGTTTCTGATATAACACACCCTGTGGAAGAAGTGCTGTAACATAAAGAAAGTAGCAATGGACTCGCATTTCAGAAGAAACTGAGTGAATAAACTAAGCCAGACTAAAGCCAGCTGCAGGTGGGACAGCATGAACTGGGTTCAGAGGTAACCCCAGAGCTTGGGTTAAAAATCATAGAATCCCTTAGCTAGGAAAAGACTTCCAAGATCATCAAGTGCAACCTTCGACAAAACACCACCATGCCCACTAAGTCACATCTTGATGTACCAGGTTTAGTCGTTTTATGAGCACTTCCAGGGGTGGTGACTCCAGGTACAGGCACAACAGATATGGCCATGCTCATTCCAGGTGTGTCGGAGTCAGAGCAGGTCACACTGAGCAGTGCTGCACCTGAGCCAATAAAACCTGTCACCTCTGATTTGTTTCTGCATCAGTGGCACAGGCAATTTGCATCCCAAATGATTCAGAACAGACCTCTATAGGTTACCTGATCCAGGTACAAAGACAGAAGTTATGACCTTGCTGAACTCACCCTAGGAAGCTGGCTACACATGTCTAGATATAAACTGAGTATAGCTGAAACCTGAATAACTCTGAATAATCTTTCCAGGTTATTAGATCACTGGATAATTCCATAGCTGTTTATACAAATAGGCATAGCTCTACCTCCTTCCAGCTGCCAGCGTTCAGAACATGTCAACATGACTTAAAAAACACAAGGAACACAAAATCACTGTAAAGTTAAAAAGGAACTTTGTTTTTTTTTTAAGCATGTATCTATTATCAGAAAGGAATTCTATGGTGGTATCAGGAAGGTACACTGGTATCCTGATGTCTTAAGCTCTCCAGTGAAATGTCTACAATGCATTAGAAGGAGAATAAAAAATGTCTATAAATACACACTAGAGAGAGGAGGTGGGAATTGGATTAGCGCAGATCACTGCTATTAGAGCAGATCACTGACAGAACAAACTAATTTTGGTCTATGGCCACATAATGGATCAGGAGACAAGAGAAAACTGCCGGGAAACTGTTTAGAACTATCTGAGGCAAGGATCTGGTACAGGAAGATCATCTAGTTTTCATAATATCCTAACACACAATATCCTCATCATGGATAACATTATCACAATCTACATGGTAGAGGAAGCCATATTAAGACTCAACAGAGAAGGCAGACACTTCAATTGCCTATATTTGAATGTCTGACATAGCAGAAATAAAATTGTTTCAAAATATATTTGGGGTTTCAATTCTAACTATGTTGGTTATAAAAATGTTTAAATAGATAGAAACCCGAAACAGAGAAAGAAGGCTACCAACTGGAGATTAAACATCCTAGCTTCTAAAAGGAGTAGGTCACAAAACATGTGACTTCAAGCTTCCTTCTACTACCTTGAATCAAGCACTAGTACATACAAAGATGTTTGCATCTACTTTTAATTAGACAAATCTTTCCAGAGAGAGTTGGTGCAAGCATGATGATGGTGCTTATCTTGCAGAGTCTTTGCTGGAGAAACAGAGGCACCGGGGAAGATTCTACATGATAAGCTGCTGAAATAGTTGCATAAAGTGGTTAACTGCACCATAGGATTCCACATCTATCCTCAAAATGCCCCATTCTAGAACACACATTTCAGGGACATACCAAGTTCTTACCTTTAAATTAAATTCTCCTTTCAAGACTCACTAAGATTCAAGTAAATTGAAATTAACATAAAGAAGGAGAACAAAGAATGTTGTATCTTAGGATTGCTTTTTGCATCTTACAGATTACATTTGATCTTGATTTCTTCTTCCCCTAGAGGAAGAGGAAAAAACATTATAATTTTAATGGGACTCCTGCAGTTCTCTTTTGATTACATGGGAGATTGGGTGATAAATTATAAGCAAATGAAAATGCAATTAGATGATCCTGAGTATTGTGGCAGATTAAAACCCTCTTTATTATTCATGATCACTAAAATAGAAGTTGGGGCCAGAAAGATAACAGTTAGAAATGGTAAAAGAGAAGGGAATGTTMGTTTCTTTTTTTCCTGTCTTTTTTCATTAAAAGATGCTGAGTTCATTCTGAAAAGAAAAGAGGAAGGAGGTTTTGTAGCCCGTTCAGCATTTTCCTGATAAATCTCCACATTCCAACAAAATTCAGCAYCCATTTGTCTCAGGTTGTCAGTCTGGACTCTGGTAGTATTTCAGGCAGTCCTTTTGATCATCATATGAATTTGCTAAAAATGAGCTGTTATGAAAACTCCTTATGCCCCATGCGGCCTTAAGAGACAATGGCAAATAGTTCCTATGCTGTTCTGAATACCAAAGCATCTCCTCATATTTATTTCTCTTTCTTCAGTTTTAAGGTCAACAATGCAAGATAAAGCACAAAAATCCCACCAGGACAACCAACACTGAGCAAAGAAAAATGAATAAATTAACACAGAAAATATGAGTATAATGCTCAGCTTTACAGATTGACTTGGCATTATAGGAAATTCACACTCTTTCTTACTCAGCATTATAAACTTTTACAAGAAGTTTTGCTCTTTCTCATGTGGGAAACCATCCTTAAAATGTTTTTCTCCATTAGAAAATTCCAGTGGTTGCAAATACAAAGCAATTTTCCCTGAACAGCTTTAAGACTCGTGTTGCACATTTTTTACATTACTTTTCAGTGAGGTCAGTCAAGTCCATAGGACAATACAAACTCATGGGTCTATACTACCATCAAACATCTGGCAAGTCTCTACATACAGGGTTTCTTTCCCCAAAATTCATTAGCAATTCTCATTTTAACTTCTATCTTTCTTAGGATAAATTGCGGACTTAAAGTGTATCAGATAAATAAAAAGTTACTGTATTCAGTTATGAAACAGTGAAGTATTCCTATTTTTAGATCAGAAGATACCAGAAAAAAAAACTCCACCAAATGTGACCTTTGCAACAAACCTTATCAAACACATCTTACAGAGTATTTCACTATAAAGCAATAAAAAATAAGAATATTACAAAGAAAATAACTTGTAGCAATTTATGTTCAGAGTCCTTCAAGATACTAACATGTTGCAACAGTCTGATGTATCTAAGTAGCACTCTTTAACAGTCCTATTATTTTTAAACTGGAAACCACAGTTGTCATAGAGAAAGATTCATAAGTCATACAAGAATGGGAAATCTCTGTGGTAAGTTCTCCATGAAAAACAAAATGTTTCAACTGAAAGATAATTTCCAAGTAGAGTTGTTTTCTCATTTCTTAGTCKACTAAAAATTTCACAGAAGAAAACCAGGCCACTGTAAAATTCAAGGTGTTTTATTATTACATAGTAGTTGAAAACCCAGCAACTACAGCACTGGGCCCTTATAAAGTCTGGGATGTCTATCCTTTTAGTTAGTATTTCAATGTCATTTAGTAAAGAATGATAAAATTAGTAATTTGCAATAGTTGTTTAAAGGTTATTGCAAATTTATCCATTATGAAATAATAAAAAATTTAAAACCATCTGTTTGGCTAAATTCCTTTTTCACAGGAGCTAGTTAGCATAACTTAAGCCTGCAAATCAGATTTGTGTATAGATCTGAACTTACAAATACATAAAACTTTGGAAAGAAAAATAGTAATAGTTAATTGATTCATTTTCCATGGCTATCTTGGTAATTTTGGGAAGGTGAGAGGAGGAAAGGCAGGACAGTTTGTTTAGGATTAAAAAAAAATAATCTTTTAGCAACTCTCTGCAAATTCCTGAATGGAATTTATACATTTAACTTTCCATATATACATGAAGGAAATTGCTGCTACATACATTTTAGCTTCTGTTTATATACAACAAAGAACATTTTACTGAGTTTATTTTTTCAACAATTAAAAGCTTATAGAAAGAAATAATAAATCTAAATTCTACAATAAATAAACAGTGTAGACATTCTGTACAAGATGTTACTTCCCACTTGCAGAGGAACCTGCAGAAAGACCTGTAAGACAAGACTCTGAAGAKATCTGGCCATCCAAAACCCCAGCCAGTGGCAGGGAGATCAGATGCATTTTCCTGTATGTGCATCCCTTAAAGAGCGATCTATGTGACATACCTATACATTATATTAAGACCTTTTCCTAATGCCTTGATAAGTGGATTGCAAAAAGGATCAAATCCTTCTTTCTGTACTGGTGTAATCCATGCTGACACTGGGAGGACATGTACAGTGAGATCAGCATAGTCAACAGCCAGAGAACAGAAGTAAATGATGTTTTACTCACTAATATGTAGTTGTGCTCAAGGCCAGGTGAGGTGGGGCTCTGAGCAACCTGCTCTAGTAGAAAGTGTCCCTGGCCATGGCAGGGGGTTGGAACTGGATKATCTTCAAGGCCCCTTCTAACTCAAACCAATCTATGATTCTATTTATCCATTATATGCTACATTGCTTATTATTTCAGTTAATCCTTCCTACATCACCGATCTTGACATTTCTTTATCACTATGGCTCTTACTATAGGACACTTACAGAACACATCACTTATGTCAACACCCCCCACACCACCTGCCAAGAAAAAGGTCTACTGCAAAGGAAAATTGTCTTTGACAACTTTGCTTATGTTACTTGCTGGCAACATTTGAGGTACTTTTTGCATGTAACAAAGGATGGACATGTAATTAAGTATATATCTGCAAACTTTCTTTACTTTTTTCACGAATGCCTTTATCAAAATGCATGGGTTTTAAGCCTATTTACACTTGCAACAAAGATATTGCTGTAGAGCCAGTTTATGATAGAATCACTAACAGAGCAGCACCTCTCTATATAAAGTGGTAAGTTTCAATAGTATACATTTCTAATACYTGAATAAATTAAGACTCTGATCAGAAATCAGAATCTGGAATGCAGAGCGGAATTAACTACTATGGAACCACACCACATGAGTCTCAAAAGACACAGCAGGTGTACAGCCTACAAGTATTTGGGATATAMAAATGGCAGAAAATTTGTAAGCATTAGACAGAAGTCAGACAACACAGGAGAAATCCCTTGTTTTAAGGAGATGGTTCTAATTTTATCCTTGGTGAGAAGGATTGTCAGACATTTTTATAAATTACATGTATTCTCAGCCATACACTCAAGAATGCTATTCTAAGTTAAAACTTAGCATTTTTAGTTATTAAACAGAATGTTAAACTGGTTAAACACTTTCAAGCATAAACACATTTAAGACAAAACAATGAAGAAACTGAGAAAGCTTAGTGTCAAGTGGAACACAAGTTTATCACTATCCTGTTCCTCAAAGGGGAGCATTAAATACCAAGTCAGAGCACTATTTACTATCACTTTTTGTAATCTCATCCAAACTTGTCACTAGAAAAAGAGAAAAACAGTGACATCGGAATCACTGCCTCTCTACTCATTTAAGCGATTTGACTTTTCTCTGGCATCCTTATGTTTTCTGCTGATTTGGTCAGTCTCCTGGTGTGCCAAGATGYTTGAGTACGTGGAAAAGTGTGATGGCTTGAAAGCAGTCCCATGTGCATAAGGGCATGCAGGCAGAGCAGCAAGCCCAGTGGGCTTACAGACCATTGAAACATGGCAACAATTCTCTTAGCAAGAAGCTTCTTTCTGAAGCAAATCCAAACCAAAATATGTTTGGATAGACTTGAACTGCAAAACAGGTATGAGAAATCAGAGGAAAATTCTCACTCAATTCCTTTTCAATTGCATTAGCATGTTTCAACAGCTTTTACAAGGCTCTGAAAAACCTAAACCAGAATGATAAAGGTGTTAAAAGACCAGGATTTAGAAGATTTTATCTTTAGAGATGCATGAAGAAGCTGATTACTAAAGCACCCCTTAAAACTGAGGACACTGATTTCAATCTCCATTTTAATAGTTAATCGTGCGTACAAACGTCATAATTTAATATAATCTAATTTAATATAATCTAATTTAATAAAGGCAGAAAATGCCACAAGGTCAAATATTTCATCAGTGCTCTCATTCTACAGCTAGTATTCAAGACTTATAAGCAATCCAAGTCTTCCTGAAAAAAAGGGTTCTTAAACCAGCTTGTTGTATAATTTTGAGGACAAATCCAGTGATACATAAAACACAGTGTTGCATATTAAGCAGTGCCAGAGGCTATCAAATCAACACATTTTCCAGCTGCTGAGAAAACCAACAAAGAGGTAAAATTGCCCAAAAGCTGTTATTATCCCAACAATTTGAAATTCACTCCAGCCATTGTTGAATAAAATAAGCTCAATTCCAAAAATAAATCAGGAGCAACCCAAACAATACATTCTGGTACAGAAAAAAATGTATATTACTAAAAAAAAGGTGACCCAAACATAGTTAATAAGTTTGAGRCATTACCCAAATATGAAGTTTCTTCAAATACTTCTTAATATTCACTACCTAACTCTATTGTTAAAGAAACTACCATTTAATTTCTCATCAGGAGAATAATGAAGTGTCTGTTGTCTTTAAAGGCTACAGTAAAATTCTCAACAGATTTGTGGAGCTCAACCACTCCAAAGCTAGTAGAACCCAGCATTTCCAAAGTTTTGCAACACAGGTGACTTTTGAGTTCAGTCAGAAGAATGCAGAATAAGACAAATAGAAAACAATACATTTCACATTATGGAAAAAATAAAACATATGGAAATATGCTGCTAAAAAAAAAAAAAAGGAAAAAACCAATTACCTGGAACAAGTTCCATAACAATATATATAGGCTGCCGTTGAGTGCAAACTCCTATAAGTTTTACAATATTAGGATGATCATATTGTTTGAGTATTCTGCAAAACACATGAAAAGTTGATTATATTAATAAACTTTATTGTACAGGCTGATTAAATATTACAGGAAAATATCTTAAACCTTTAATGTTACTTTGATGGAAGATGTCATTATTGTTATCAAAGACAAAAACACCATTACTTGTTATCAAAATCAATGTAACAGATTACCACTCTGGAATGAAAATTATAACTGATTCACTTATTATTATTCTTACTGTAATTTTACCATTTTTCTATGTGACATTTATCTGTATAACTGACAAAAGGCCTGAGAGGTTTGCAGTTTCTCAAGAACCCTTGTATTTAATCCGAATTTCAGTGATGGACCAGAGCTACATCAAAATAATATGCACAGTGTGCTGGTATGCTTCCCTGCTGCACTGTTCAAAAGCACATTTGTTCCGATTTTACTTTGAAAGATTAATTAATACAGTAAGTTTTAGAAGACTATAAGGACAGCAATTCTGAGAATTAAAATATTCACATCTTTTGATATGCTTTAATAACAACATTTCCAGCCTAAAATAGCATGCAATTATTTGTAAAAGAAATTAAGAGCAAGAAAAAATTCCACAGAGACCTTGTAACTTAAATGTTCCTTCTGATATTTGCTGACTCAATGCACTTCCTCTTTTCCCCTTTTTCCCAAGGATCAAGAGTAAAATACTAACCTATCTGGTACATACACATTTAGCAAAAAATAACACATTCCCTTTTTTCTGACCATTTTTTYCTAACAGTGTCAAAGCTGTTAACAAATGACATATCTCTGCTCTTGCCAAGTTACAAGTTTTTAAAAATAATTCAGTAGGTAAGAATGGCTGATCTTCATTGTATAAATGCAAGTAATACCTTTCATTTTTCAAGACTACATAWGAAGCTTCATAGCAAGAAGGAGCAAGGTAGTTTAAAAATTATGACATTTATCTAAAGACACCCCTCTCTCTGGAGTCTCAGAACCTACCCGAGCACATCAGCTAACACTCAGAATACTTTGCACATTCTGTCATGACTGTAATTTGAAAAACAAGCATATAATCTCATGATGATTGACACAGTATAAAATACCTCTACTGAGCTAACTCTTCTTACAAAGAGAAATTACTAGATGGGGTCTATACCCCACTAAGAAAAGTAATCTGGGCACAATTAGCCATGCATGTAAGCAGGAGTTAGGCCTGGTATAATCACAGTTAAATTAGCAACATCTGCCAGTCCTCTTATACCAATCTTCATGGCACATCTTAGAAGTTTTAAATGAAAGCACTTACAACAACATTTTATTTTACAGGCATGGCTTGCTTTGTCCAAGACATGGGTTCAGCAAGTGCAGATGCTACTGAATTCACACTTTAAAAATGCCAATGTTTAGTTACCAGGGCGACAGCTATGATATGTATTGAGGGAGAGAAAGGAACAAAAAGTCTGACTACTGGCTTTCTACATTTTTCGGAAGATCAGGTTTTGTAAATGCATCTGGTGATAAAAACTGAAAAAACCCTGCCACAAGTAATTTTAGAGAACCTACCTGGCTTCTGACAGAAATTTTATTTTCAGGTCCTGAGGAAGATCTTCTTTGCAAGTTTTAACAGCAACAGGAGTTTTATCCTTTAATGTTCCTTTATACACCTCACCAAAATTACCCTGAAATCGGGAAAAAAGATCATTCTAGGTAAATAAAATCTTAATGAATTGCAAGAAAAAATAACACAGACAGCTATTGAAACTGAATAGAACTTTGCAACATGTTTATGAAGCCAAATGAGATTTTCTTCTAGTATCTGCCCTAACCAAAGCCGTAACAGTCCATCTATTGTATGGACACAGCATATGAGTTCTGGTTTGACCTTGTTGGAAAGAGGAAAAAAACACTATTAATTAAGTAATTAGAATTCTCTCACAAAATCTCTTAGTAACTTTTCAAAACAACTGACATTGACTGTAGTACTTTGTTCTTCTTATTCTTACTCCTTAACTTTTTCATTTTCACACTATTGTATTTTGTGCATAGTTTTTAAGTTCAGTCTGGAAGAGACTAAAAACTGATCTCAAAACACACCAAAATAACATAAACATTCTCATCTATAAGAAAGAAAAAAAACATAAAGAAATTAAAACGCTGAATATTAATTTTTATTATAAATTAAACCCACAGAAAAACATATTGTTGTGTCTGGTGATTTAGAATTTCTTTAAAACCCAAGCTCAGCACTGCTCTATAAAGGCAAATATGTAAGGCTTCCATTTGGACAAGACTTTAAATTTTATAAACTTTTATAATCAGGTATTTTAGGTAGTGAACAATACACCCCCAAAGCAAGTTAGAGGTTTTTCAGCTTTCATAGAAGAAAAACGAAGTAACAAATACCATAAAAGAATCCACCAGATGCATTTTTATTCAATAAAAACAAAAGGAAAATTAGTTAGGACATAAACTGAATGAAGAAGGAAATTTTGAGGTATAAAACACTGGTATCAATGAAAAAACCCTCAGGAGAAGGAAACAAGAAGAAAATGATAGATCTCATACTTCTAGTTAAGATTTGTATTTCCCAAAGAATAAGCACAATTCAATTTTGAAACTAYGTCTGATTAATTTCGACATGTACTACACTTCTGTGTCCTGGTATCTCGGGCTGCATGTGACTTCAAAAAAGTTTGCTGAAGATGTTTTCCTTCCTCTCCTGAGTGATAAAGATTTCATTACATCATGCACCTGAATTTAATGCTGCCGAAGAAAGATGACAGAAGAGGGAAAAAATAAACTCACAGATGGAAAACAGTAATGTGCTTCCAGTAACAAGGGAAGAAATGTGTCTGCAGAATTATTTTCTGCACCCTGGGAGAAGGAAGATGTAGCTGGCRAGTAAATCTTAGGATGTCTGACAGCCCTTCTAAAGCACTTCCAGAGGCTAGCACACAACCTCTCAGATCTGAAATGGCACCAGGTGCCTAAGTTAAGCAGCTGAGTTGCTTCCAGTCCACTTTTCCTCTACCCTTCTGGTCAGAAGTATTGAACAGTGAAATCTGAACCCATCCTAAGCTTTATTTAAGTCTTGAAAATGCTTTACTTATTCAATATTTATTGACAATATTGAAATATTATCAGATGCATGATTTTTAGTATAACACATTCATATTATGCAACTTTCATTTTGTGGGGTATTATAGAATTAATGCTGAGTAAATAAACTGACCATTCACTCCTGAGGTGAAGGAAAATCTTCATCTTTTCTAAAGCTTGCATCTTTTACATATTAACATTTTGTCATTTCTTCTTCATCTTTTCCAGGCTACTCAAGGTTTTGTAGACTCTGAGATTTCCCACTTTTGTGGTGAATGGTGATAGTTTATTTCATATTTTATCATATAGATGCTGATGTTCGTTTCATTCTTACTTTTTTTTAGTATGACTAACTTTCCTTAGAGATGAATGCATAAGATTCATGCTGCGTTCCAAGAAAGTTTTTAGCCTGTTCTGTATTTTTAAAACATCCTTCTGAAATCACTTTAAAATTCTGAGTTGCCTTTATTGAATGTTAAAAATGCTTTGTGCCAAAAACATGCAATACACATGTAAACTGAATTTACTAAAATGCTTTTCAAATTGCTTTAACTGTCTTTACACATCAAAACTCATTCATAATTATTTTTTAGCAAGTCAAAGCTTTTTTATAGCTGGAACACGTTCATTTTTCTCCATGATACTATCCTGTTTAAGAACGTGAAGATCCTGCAGTACCTGAATTTTATGAAAGCACAGCTCAGTCTGTTCATACTTTTTGTCATCTTACACTGCCAAAGAGATTTTATCCTGGGTAACAGAAGTTTATGGCAGTACTTCATTCTCCCCATTTCCTGAACTTCTTGATGTTTTTAGTGTGTATCACAGTAAGAAGTGTGCTTTGATTAATCTCTTCCTCATTTAATCTTTTTTTTTTCAGTTTTTGGAAAAACTTTTCTAAAACTGTGTCCAGAGTAGCACTCAAAATGGTCTTTGCAGGTGCAAATGTGCTAAAAATTTGAGGAGTTTGCCTGATTTTAAAGACTTGTAGTTCCTAAGCAGACTTTGTAAACTACAAGTTTATGAACTACACAAGAATTAATATAATACAAATAAGATTGTGAAATTACCTAATTTCATCAGTGAATGAGCAAAACCAATCATGCACAAGCAATTAGCATGTTTTAAGAAATATTTAGTCATCTAATCATATAAAATTTTATTTGCAAATACATAAACATACACCTGTTTCTCTACATGTTTTCATTTTGCAACATTTTTCTCAGACTAAAGAAGGTTAAAGAGCCACATAATACTTAACAGAAATCTAGTTAACTCAAAAYCCTTCCAAAAGAGAAAAATATGTATTCTAGTCAAATACTTTCAGCACAACTATTATAATGTTTACTAGCAAGTGTGATTTACATCTGTTTAAAGCACAAAGCTGTTTTGTGTATTAGAGGGAAAAAAAAGATGTGAAAATTGCATACCACAGTAATTTAAAAGAAACTGTATATAGAAATAGCTTAAATGATTACAGTATACTATCTCAAATGTTATTTAGCTCACTTTAGTACTTACTTTGCCCAATAATTCCCCCAGTGTGACATCTTCATGATTGAGAACCCATTTCTTATCCTATGAAGAGGAAAGCAGAATTTTCAGTCTATGCAAATATGCAAGATACAGTTTCTCTAAGATACTTTTCAGTAGAAATGGAGCTGAAGGAGTATATACTCAATCACAAGCATACCAAGAAGTTTTAAAGCTAAGCATTTATAATTCAAGAGTTCAGAAATCTTGCTATACAATGAAATGGTGATACACAATGAGTGATAGCAAATTTTTCTTAGAAATTAACCCTACAACATGATGGTAGGTAGAGAGATGAGCACTATACAAAGTTTCCCATAAGCTCTGAAAATTATATTTAGGACCCTGATGTTAACAATTTTTCAAGTGAAAATTAGGTAAGAAAACTTCATTTTAGTATACAAAGTAACTAAATCAAAAAACTCCCACTTTTTTCTCCTTAGTGCACATGGAAATGAACTGATGTTTTGACTTCTCAGCAAGACACATATTTGTGTCTGTTACATCTTCTGTGATAGYTGGAATTATTACAGCCAACTGCTTGAAAGATAACACATGCCAGATAAAGTATTTTGTCCAGGCATTGACCACCTCCCTGTGCTGGGCCCTGGTGTCCAGTTCTGGGCCCCTCAATTCAGGAAGGACATTGAAGGGCTGGAACATGTTGAGAGAAGGGCACTGGAGCTGGGGAAGGGTCTAGAACACAGGTCTGATGAAGAGCTTCCTGAAGAGCAGAGGGAGCTGGGGGTGTTCAGTGTGCAGAAGCTGGTGTTCAACCTGGCTGAAAGCCAGGTGGGGATTGGTCTCTTCTGCCTCATCCCAAATGAAAGGATGTGAGGACATGGCCTAAAATAGTGCCAGGGGAGCTTCAGATTAGAAATTAGAAAAAAATTCTTCACTGATAGAGTGGTTAGGAATTGGATTAAACTACCTAGGGAGGTTGTGGAGTCACCCTCTCTTGAGATTTTTTGTCAAACATTAATTCAGCAAATCAAGAAGAGAGTGGGGATCATTGTTATTGTGATTTCTATGCCTTTGTTCATAAGTATAATGTCACAAGTGTGCAATATAGAGACTCTCTGTATGCCTCCATTAACCCAAACTCCCAGCACACAACACCTCTCAGCCCCATCCCAAGAATTTCTGTACCACATCACCATGCTGTATGATGGAAACCAGTCTTTACTATTTCTCTTCCCTGGCTGGGAAACTGTGAGACTTAGAAGGAAGTTCTCAATATACAGTAATTTATTTTTCCTCTATACATAAGATTATTGCTTAGAACTACTGCCTCACTGATCAAACATAATAAGAAACATATTCCTTCATCTCTTCCTTTTTGCTGAATGAATCTCATTCAGAAGCTGCTATACTACAAATAGATAGGAAGTGCCATCAAACTGCATGCTTTTAATAATACTCAARTTCAAGAAAACAATTTGCAAAGAAAGTTGTAAAAAAACCAAACCTACAAAAATTACTACTTAGAGGTATTAACATAATGGTTTTTAACATGGAAGTAAGTGTGGTAAAGCTAAAAAGTTAAAGAATTAAAATTTAATGGATTTTTTACTGCTTAACACCAAGGATTCTGTACTTCAGTGAACAACTTTTTGAATAAATTGAAAATATTACATTTCAAAAGCTTGTTTAAGAAGGAAAAAATTCTGATAATTCTTCTGAGAACCAATTGAAGAAAATAACACCACAAACTGGAATCAAATGATCMATTAAAGGATTTATTATCATTGCATCTGTACATTAATTGTTACCTATACTTTTTATGAAAGCCTTCAGTCATTTCTTACACGACTTTAACTCATTCATTGATTTATTATTTGTTCTGCCWGATTTTTCACAAACAAAGAATTATTCAAAGTTTGATCAGCTTTGTTTGATATAATTCCTATAAACTGCACAAAAGCAGTTTTCTTYAGCAGATAGTAAGAAAAAATATAACAGAAGAGAAAGTCATGTACATCATGCCAGTGTACAATTCTGCTACTAAAAAAGAAACAAACCAAATTTTCTAATTTGCAATGTGTTAGACATTAATTTAAATAGTGTTCAAAACACATTGTCATTGGTTCAGATAATTGCCTTTAATTAATAAACAGTAATATCTACAGTAAGGTCAACAATTACAAGACATTCTACTGCAGGTTATTGTCTCACTAAATCTACTTGAACTGCCCTGAGTTTAATATGACATCATTCAATAATCTGAATGGCTGTCAATAATTAGAGACATCAATAAGGCACACAAATTAATGGATAAATACTAGGACATCATAAACAAAAGTTATGAAATAAAAATCATCTCTCTCTCTGATTATGAAGTTCATGAATCATTCTCTAAGTGCTTAATTCTGACCGTGAATAGAATGTAAGAATTTTTCCACTTGTCAAATGCCATTACTCTACAGATTAATCATGTGTGCAAAAGATACTGGAAGTTACAAAAGAAATGTGACAGCAAAATGGGACACAAAAAATATTCTTGAACGGAGATAGGTATCAACAGACACTTCAATGCACATCAGTCCAGGTCAGAGAAATTTTCATTTCAATAGAGTTAGTTGCTTCTAAATCAAATGGAGCAAACCCAGCACATTTTTGTACCTAATCAGACTAATCTGAATGACAGTGAACAGAGCACCTGAGACTATTAATGCCCATTACAATTTCACCCAGAAGGAAGCTGTTTATGATGCAGCCCTTCTTGTGACACCGCTATAAATATCTCTTGTGCTTGTTCAAATTTTTCTCTTGTTAATTTTGGACCACAGAATATAAAAGCACTTCAGAAAATTCAGCCACACAAATTAGCACTTGAGCATGCTCATTTGTAATCTTAATTATATACCTAATTTCCAAATGGAATTACTTGGGAAATCCACAAGCTTTACATTCTACTTGATTTCTGTCCTCTGGCTTCTCCTGGGAGGAGAAACTGAATTACATGAACATCACAGTTTAAGCACAGGTTTACTAATAAGATGTTGGGAATCCTATTAGTGTATCTTACCTTTGGAGGTGGTGCTACATCTCTTGGTCAAACACTGAGAAACAACCAGTCAGTTCACAAAGGGGAGAACCTGGTCAGCCTTGACAGTTCCCTTCCTCAACAGCCAGGTACACATCACACTGAAGGTTTTTATATGCAACAGCTTGCTGTTGACTACCTTTCCAGACTCTGTGCAACTACCCAGCACAATTGTCTGATTTCAACAAAGATAAGCATTTTCAAAGAGAAGAGTTATTTCAGAAGTTAATTGCAATTRACAAATGCCAAACTGCAAACCGACCAGTAGTTAAAGAAATAAAACTTTCAATTGTGAAAAGGAATACTTAAAAATAATCAGAAATGTCTCCTTTTACTCATAAAATATTCTGCATATACAGTACCCTTTTCCTGAATATTTATCATCCCTTTTATAATTTTACGGTGTTTCATGGTTTCCTAGACAATGATAAGTTTCCAACCTTGAACAGCTAGCAAAAAACCAATTGTTCATTGATCTTTACTTCAGTTGAGTGCAAGCTCAAACACTGAGAACAGTTTGAGCAGCACATGGTTGCTGTAGAAAATGAAATTGCATTTTTCCTTTTCTGAGCTACRAGACTGAAATGTTATCACTATTACCCTAAACATCTTCAAAAGAGAGAAGTGCGGTTTTTCTCCTGCCCATCTCCCTTCATGCGTTGAAACTACATCAAAGAGATCACAGATTACTATGCCAGGAAGAAAGCTAACAAATTATCTGCAGTAAATTATWACAGCTTTCAATAAAACAGAAAATGTAACTATGAACTAATACTTAGTGTTCAAATTCCCTTAGCATTATTTTTCTATAATTCTCAGCAACCACTTCAATCATTAAGAATTCTAAAATGGTACTTTTTCAAATTAAAAACCAGCAGTAATTATGTAGTAAACTTTAAAAAACAGATGTTTTGAGAATAAGGTATGAATTTATGAGTCTCAGCTTAAATATTTGGTTCTTAAATATYTGGTTCTTAAATATTTGGAAAATCTCACCATTTCTAAAAGGAAAGAGGAAAGGGGAGGGGAAATAAAGCCACCTGTGCTTGTATTCAGCTTCAGAGAACCACCAGACAAAACCAAGATTCTTATCCAAACTTCAAAGCAAGATTTTTCAAAGAGGAAGACTGAGGAAATCCTGATCAGATTCCAATACAGTATGGTATGTTATCATTGCTGTTATTTACTTATGTTTTCTGTCACATTATTGACTCTTCCTAGTTCAGAAGGCAGTATCCATAGCAAGCATTAACACTGTTTTTCATTTTAATTGTAGATGTAACAAAAGTGAAAAAGGATAAAAAAATCTAGAGGGTGGAAACTTTAGTTGAAGAAGGAATCAACACAAACCARAACTTACTGCTTTACGAGAAACTTATTACTTTCCAATCTTAAGACACTATTTGAACACAGCATGTGGCATTTATGAAATACCTAAATATCCTTCCCCTTTCCCTCATACCAGTAAATTAATCCTTAATATTCTTCTAAAAAACCTCCAAATAGAGGGATATTGTCAACATCTCAGGAGTCAAATGCATAAATACGCATGATGCCTGTTTCTTCATGTTTTGAGCAGAAAAAATGCATTTAAAATACTTTGGAAAGTATTATTTGCTCTCCTTCTTCCAGGTTAAATAGGAAGTATCAGTAGTACAAATTRCTGCAGCTAAGAGCTGTTTTTCCACATCAACAAAAATTGAAAGTTAATCTTTCATTTTCAATACTAAGACTACTTGGAGGAAAAATCCTTTTCATGGCTTAGAAAATCAGAATCACAGACAATTTTCATCAGATGGGTATTCAAATCTCACTTATCAGAACTTGATGAACCAGACGAAAAAAAAATACCCAAAAAACCCC
The DNA here is from genome assembly GCA_902810485.1 of Alauda arvensis. Taxonomy (NCBI): domain Eukaryota; kingdom Metazoa; phylum Chordata; class Aves; order Passeriformes; family Alaudidae; genus Alauda; species Alauda arvensis. The sequence goes on along the minus strand of CADDXX010001015.1, from coordinate 20,979 downwards.
AGCTGTGCACATATGGATAAGGTTTATCAATGTGGGAATGAGAAACTGTCTTTTTAGAGACATCCTATTTTTTATACCAWCTACACCAGTAGTCTAATGTTCATATCAATTTCATGAATCATAAACTATGTGTTTCAAGTCCTCCAGATTAAGTACAGAAATAAARGTAGCTGGTGAAAAAGATCTGTCATAAGAACAAGTGAGTTTTACAGGAGGGGTTTTGAAAAACCTCACTGGCAACTTCTTTAAAACTGTTTCAGAATAAAGATTCATGAGCTATAAAAACTGTTATGGAAGCTGCCTTGCATTATAAATAGCACTGTATTAAGCCACACTGATGAAACTCAATGTGAGTTGTAAAACAGAATAATAGCACAGACAGGTTTAGCTCCTTGGGAAAAAATACCGTTTTATCTCACTTCTTACTGTTACAAAACAAACTCTGTGAAGTTCAACCCTCCTGCTAAACCAAATTTTAAATGATCATTGAACAGGAGAGAAGAAAGATTTGGAAAAGCTATGTGCAATTTACAAACTGCAGAAGTGACCTCAGATTGCCTGCACAGATGTTCCTTTGAAGATTATTTTTTTGAAGACGAGTAGACTGCACAATTCAACATACAATACCCATTTTCGTCTGTTTTTTTTTTTTTTTTTGCAGTACTTCCCAAAGTTTATATTTTCTTATTCATGAAAGGGCTAAAATGATGCAGAGGACATTTCATGAAAAAGACAGGAAATAAAGAAAAGTAAAGAAGTTAAAGAAAAAAAAAACTGATAAAAGAAAAAGACATAGAATGTGAAATCCCTAAACACAGGAAAAGGAAAGTCAAGTTTATGTCAAAACCATTTTATTTCAAGCACATTAAAACACRTACTATTACTTTCTACTGAATACAGTAAATTCAGCTACCAAAACAAAGTACTCTGCATCATCTGTTAATTGAATATATTCAAACAGAAAAATTATTAGCTCTGGATCAGATATGTCCTACAAAACAGTGAAAGCCATCTGCACTCAAAGGCAAACAAAACCATGTGATAATGTGGTTTCTCATTTAAACATTCCAAGTGATTTAAACAGAGAGGAATGGAAAAGCAGAGTCACATTATGCACACCCTCCCCAAAGAATGGAATTATTAAAACAGACTAAAATATTTTCACATATGTGCAAAAACATTTTTACTTTCACCCACACATGAAAAGTATGTAAGATAGGGTTGGGGGAACTACAGGTGTTTGTAAAAATGTCCAAGAGATTCTCCTTGAAYTATGTAAGAAACTTAGTCACATATTTAGTTCCATCTGGACTTACCTTCAAAAATATTTTCCAATTAGATGATTTCTTTACCCCAGAAAGAGAAACACTTACTTCATCCCTCAAAAATAATGTCTAAGTTACAGTGGTTAGCATGTACCTCACATAGCTTTCAGAGTGCTACAGTTCTACATTAGAGCTTCCAGCAAATTACTATTTTGTTCAAAGCAAAACCCAAAGGTCCTTCATCCTGTGCTTTTCTACCCACACCTGCTCATTTTGCACTGTTTTTCATGATCTCCAGATAACATGTTAAAACCATTGAACTGGAACAGAAATAACCTGTCAAAATTTCAAATAATCTTCTGTATTAGCTCATTTGTGACTGTGAAAGCATAGGAAAAAGGCAAAGCCACACAGAAAGGAAACTGCAGCCTTAACTTACGGGATTCAGTGTACCAGTGAGCTTGGTCTGCATTCCAAGCAAGACAGATGCTGGCTTTGAGTCAGAAGTCATACAACATTACGGAGATGCCAAGAGTTAAAAAGAAGCAYGCTGCACTAGGTGTTTTACATCAGATGCATACAGCCCTTTAACAAGATATTGCTAGTTTCTCACATACCACTAGCTTATTATTCAGATAGCAGTAGCACCGGATAATGTCTTAGCAGCAGAAAAAAAAGCCAATCAATGAAGGACACAGAAAGGGGAGCAGCACACACACCAAATGGCTCTGCTAGATATTAGCAGATTCTATAATTACTTTAGTAATCTTCTGAATGCTGTCTTCAGCAATCTCTTCTCTCCTGTATTAGTGACAAAATTCTCCTGTGTGTTCTRTAGCTATCTACTCTTTGTTGCTGTGTTGGTTTTGGCTGGGGTAATTCCATTCACAGTAGCAAGTTATATTTTGGTTTTACATGTTAAATTATTCTCTTGATAAAGATGATTACACATGAAGCATCTTTATGGCATTCATATGCACATATTCTTCTCTAAAATTAAACATGTGTTGGGGGTTAGATTTGGTTTGGTTTTGTTTTGTTTTGCCCTTGGAATTTTTTCCCTMGAGTTGCTGGGACACTTAACGACTGGRTGTTTAGCGGTACTTAAAAAAGAAAYTGGGAAGGAAAGATCTGAAGGGACAGGGGAGCGGGGGCTGGGCACTCTTTGCCTGGGCACTCGAGGAGAGAGAGGACACCCAGGCTGTTTTTCACTTGCTGGGAGAGAAGTTTTTTCACTGTCACCATTTCAGCTCTGCTCCTGGGAAAACCTWCCATCTGCCCGTGTGCCCGGGGATTTTCTGAGCTCTCCTCCTGTCCCACTGGAGTGGACCTAACCCTGTCCCCGCCATCGCTTCTGTGTTTTTTTTTTTTTTTGCCTACGCTGACCTCAAACCGTCTGCTCAGCCCGGACATCCCGCTGCTCCAACCACCGCTGCAGGACTACTCATCTGCTTTCATCACCAGCCCAGGATCTTACAGCTTGGTGCCTCAGAGCCAGAGCTCGGACTACCCTGGGATTTGTGGTCCCCCGAGGTTTCCTGGGTCTGTCTTATTATTAATGCTGTAGTTGTTTGTTTGTTTGTTTGCCTGTTTTGTTAGATATATATAGATATAGATATAGATATAGATATATATAGATATATAGATAAATAGATATAAAATAGTAAAAACCTGTTATTCCCAGTCCCACATCTTTGCCTGAGAGCCCCTTAATTTCAAATTTATAATAATTTGGTGGGAGGGGGTCTGCAGTCTCCACTGCAAGGGGGGAGCACCGGTCTTCCCCTAGCAGATACCTGTCTTTTCAAACCAAGACAACATGAAACGTAAACAGTGAACATGAATGTTTTGAAGAACTCACTACTTATTCTAGCAGCTATACAAGTAGCTGGGATGGGACACAGTCAAGACAAYTGACCCCAAACTGACCAAAGGGATATCCCATACCATACAGCATCATGCTTAGCATCTAAAGCCGGGCAAAAAGAAGGACGGGGGAAGATGTTTGGAATGAAGGCATGTTTCTTCCAAAGTCACTGTTACATGCAGCAGAGCTCTGCTTTCCTGGAAATGGCTAAACACCTGCCCAGCAATGGGAAGAAGTGAATTCATTACTTGTTTTGCCTTGTTTGGGTGCACAGCTTTTGTTTTTACCTAATAAACTGTCTGTATCTCAACCTATGATTTCTGTAGTTTTTGCCCTTCCAACTCTCTCCCCATCCTACCATAGGGGAAATGAATGCTCAGCTGTTGGACTTAGTTGCACCTTACTGCATCTTTTTTATTTTTCTCTAAAACTCAAAACTCTAAGAATTAATTATGCAGTGCCCTCCTCAGTGTATCAAAATTCTTTTTGAATAATCTGTCCTACAATTAAGCAATCAAATTTACTATTCATACTTCCAATTTAAAATATGAGCACAAGAGGTAAGTGAAAAACATCTGTGTCTACCACATCGTGGTGGTTGGAGTTGTGCTTCCTCAGCTGCAGAACTTTGCTCTCCCCMTTGGTGATCTGCATGAGGTTCTGGTCAAACCCTTTCTCCAGCCTGTCCAGGTCCCTCTGGATGGCAACTTGACTCTCTGGTGCATCAGCCCCTCCTCAAAGACTGGTCTTATCAGTATAACTYCTCACGCCCCATCAGCCAGCTTGTTAATGAAGTGGATGAAGGAAGGATTGGACACAGTGCTGACCCTGGGGGTACAGCAGTAGTTACTGGCCCAATTAGACTTTTAACCACTGATCACCAGCCTCTGGAAGTGATCTTGATTTTAGTAATATACTATGTAAACAATTGGCAACTCTATTAGGAAGAAATCCAAGCAACAAAAAGGATAGAATTGATAACAGCATTTACTTCACTATGAACTGATGATGAAATCCATGCACTACCCTCAATAATAGGCTAAATACAGTATTTACCTTGCAAATAAGGAATCCTGAATTCCTTATTCTCACCTGAATTCCTCCTTAATCGACATTTAAATAAGCAGATCTTCTTGAGAATTCAGACACTATTATATACATCAGACACACAAGCCTGATTTAAGAAAACGTACACCTCTTACCCTGTACCTCCTTTTGTGTGTGTCCTTTGTTCCTCCACAGCTGAAATGCCATTTCACTCCTTTTAAACATTTTGTTCCACTTAAATTAGTGGAGGCCAACATACTTAAGCAACCACAAGCTACTTCACAGTAACTCACTGTGCACAACTGTAATTTTACAAGGGAATTTAAGAGCACAAACACTCATTCCTTTTCTTAATCTACACTGTGTTTTTTGACCCATGAGATCCCACGTTCAAGGAAGTGTTATGTGCCTGTCAGCCACATACTATGAAAATACTGAAAACAGAAATAAGAATATAATTAGAGGACTACAAGAAGTTTACAACTCACAATCTTACATAAAATAATTACGAGGGAATGTTTGAATTCCAAATATGGGGAAGARGTCAGAATCCATAAAAAACCCCAGTGTAACAGCTCAGCAGAAAAGCTGCTGCAATCATACATGATTCTAACACAATTTTTATAGTGCTGTACTAAAATCTGGTTATAAAGCTTCTGATAAAGAAAATTAAAAGCCAAAGTACAAAGCACCACTTTTTACAAGTGCTTTATAAGACACGTGTAAATATTACAGAATACAATCAATCTGTTGATTTTCGCACACATATACAAATTATCAACAAAATCTAGTAAATCTAAATGATCTTTGATGAAGATGTAATTTAATTGATGTAGTTTATTCTCTTAGCTACCAGTTATCAAAAAACTTCCTCTAAAATCTTTCATTGAATAATTTTTACCCCTTTCTAACAACATACTTTTTTATTTTTTATAAGCATGAATGGCTTGCTTCCATCTCTTGCTTCGTAAATTTCAGTTATTTTTTAAACTTCCTGCTCTTTCAGCTGCGCTTGAGATAACTCATTTTGTTCAATTTACACTCCACACAGCCATATGGCATTCTATAATTGTTTTGTATGAAAGCTGTACAGAAAGTAGGAATGCATAAGTTGCCAAGGTTTCCGTTTAAAATTTCAAGGACAGAGATTTTTCTTGATGAGATTGGTAAAAAAATTAAATTCTGTTCGTTAAAATGAAATTCATATACTTGATAAAATACTTCTATTTTCCAGATTTGAGCATAATGCTTACACCGTTTAGGAGTGTTATTCTTCAGTTGTAGTCTAAATCTGATCATGGAAAGAAATACAGAAAAACAAGACTGAACCAGAAACATTCAACAGAGCAGATGTTTTGCCACTGCCACGGCCCCAAAACAAAAAAACTACAGAAAACTTTCATCATTGACTATAAAACAATCCTTGTTACTCTTTGTTCATATATCTTATCTGCCTCCATTATTAGAACACATTTTAATGAGATTTTTTGAGAAAATAAATGTTTTCAATTTTGAAAGTGGTCAATATACCCAAAATTATACTCAGATTTGGTTCAGTACTTTGTTAGCACAAAGAGCAAATTACTCTCTTTTTTCCCTTTCCTCTACAGCATGACATGCCTTGATGAGTACAGGCTACCATCAAGGATGATGCATTCCTTTTGTTACCTGACAGAAATATTGCGATAATTTCTGCTAAAAAAACCTTAAAAGCAAATCCTGTGACACTTCTTCAAATTCTGAAGAAATAAGAATGTAACTGAAATGCACCTCTAATATTAAGACATGAAACTCTGCTCTCAAATGTCAATACCTATAGGCTATTAATTTATTTTGTGCATATTCAATAAATACATTCATTTCCTGTAAGTTTGTCTTTTGCATATTGTAAGCACTCACTTTTAATGGTGAATTCAATTTCCTTGTAGAAAATTGAAGATATATTTTGACGTTTAAAAATGCATGTATTAGACCTTAACCACACCCATGACAATTACAGCTTTAAGTCAAAAACCAACACCCAAAGACCACAACCACCAAGTCCTTCTTGGCATTCATACAGAATGCCAGGCCAACTGGGTGGGCATCACACAGGTAATCCAGGGTAACACAGGAATCCTCTTTGGAGTGACAAACCAAGCCAAGGCAGAGCTGCAATAACTGCATCACTCCCTCCTACAGGGTGCTGCTGCCTTTCAGATTTCTGCTCCTCAGAAATCTGAAAGGTCAAACAGACTCAAGATGATCTTCCCCACAGGCAGCACCTTTACTGCCACTGCTTCCCTCTGCAGCATCTTAATTGTCTCCACCCATRGGATAAGCATCTATAATTGTGTGACAGCATTACTTTGTGATAAACTTGACCTTTTTAAGTCTTCTTGTTTGTATCCAGTATCTCCCAGCAGATATAAGAGCACTTCCCTGAAACTGAGACTGTTCAGCAGCCTCCTTCAATTCCTTCTCGTGTGCTTTGCTGGCCTGAGGGACACACACTTCCTGCACTCTTAGCAAGTGCTGTCTGCAACAGTGAACCTCAGCTTGCTTTGCTAAAATAAAACAAGCCCCCCCCACCCTGAAAACCCGCCTAAAAAATTAGCATCATGTCAGATTTTWAAAAAAATTTTCATGAAGAAAATCTTTCTATCCTACACTTACAGCTCTTCAAAATGTCTTTCCATATCTAACTCATCAATACATTCATACCTTGCAAGACAGCATCAGATCTATAAAGAATTCTCACATCATTTGCAGACTTATTTGCCAGCATTAGAAACACTATTAAGAAATACCCAGGTTTTTTTTTTCTTTCAGCACTTTTCTTTCATCTCATCATTTCTGATCCATCATTTTCCATCTTTGTGTACATATGTACAAATATATCAGACCATAACACAGACTTCTTTATCACGTAAAAATATATTTTAAAACAGAATTTTAAAATTGAAGTTGCTAGTAACACATGGCCTAACTCACCTGACAAAACAGCAGTTAGTTTTGCTCCATAAGCTCAGAATTTGAATTAACTACAGAGCATCTATGTACCATGACTATTTCAGCACTAGTGAAGTAGTAGCAGATCTCCAGAGTGAATTATTTGGTGCTCAAAATCTGAAACATGTATTTGGGGGAAAAGCATTATTTCAGGCTAGATCTTCCCTGGTTCTGAAAACTGAACTCCCTCCCATGAGCAGTTGTGCATCCTGGGCAGACTTGCTTCAAAGGTGTATTTATGATCCAGGAAAACTTTAATTCAGGCACACTTAAATGAAAATATCTCCAAAATAGGAGAGCAAAGATGTTAGAAGATTAAAATACATCCAATATGGTTAAAAAAATAWTTTTTACTAATAAAGTCCTTAGGTGTGCTCTGAGTTACTCAGGGGCTTTATGTACCAGTCAGTCCCTCAATACCAACCTGAAGAACAYAATGTGCACTTTTTTCCAGAGGTTTATAAATAAATATGGGACACTTTTCCATTAAAGTAGTTACTTGCAGATATCTTCTTAATACCCTCAGTTTTTCTAATTTAAATTCTATTATTACAGAATAATTAAAATTCCAAGCAGGCAATTTGGTCAGCATGAAATGGGACATGGGACAGGCCTTTTTTGACACAATTAAGCCTGTTTCTTTCAAGGGCAACATCACAGAAGGTGAACACTGATTTTACCAATACAGTAGAGGAGGAAGAATGATTGTGGGAAGGAAAGCAAACAAAAACTAAAAAGCCTAGCTTTTTTTTTCTGCTGTGAAGTTTGTCAGATTTAATTTTCAGTTTCTAAATTAGTTGTTAATCTTACAATTAAAAGATAAAGATGAGTATACTAAGAGAAGTTTTATAGATGCATAGTACATTTAGTACTATAATTAGTAATTTAGTATGTTCTTCCCATAGTCCTCTTTCCCTTCCCTCCTGTATTGTCACCGGTTAGRGCATTTAGGGGAGGGCATGCTTGTTACTAGGAGGCGTGGCATGGCGACACCTGACCTCCGATCAAGTTATTTGAAAGTGATCTCCATCAACAGACGGCAGAGAAGGAGTTGACTGACAAGATTTTGGGAGGGGGGCCAAGGATATAAAAAGCAGAGCATCCATTTTGTAGGGGAGCACATGGCTGCTTGTCACAAAGACTCCCAGCGCTGGAATTTTTCTTTATTCAGCTCCTTGCTGCATTTTGTTAAGGTTTAATAAACCTTTGAAATTTGTTGTTCCTCACAAGGTTATTATAGGGAGAGCAATTTGCATAGAAAGATTAAAGATTACGTGAAACAACAGTGACAGGTCTGCAGCTATAATGTGAACAAAGCACTAAACAATCTTTTCAGATTTCAATTTAGCTTTAAGGAAATTTTTAAAGACATCTTGGTAACAGCACATGATGCATAAATTACTCCCAACACTAGGTGTCAGAGTGCACATGCTATTTCTGAAAACGACCTAAAATGTCTCCACTTTCCCAGCTAGAGCTCCATGGAAATTAAAAAGGAAAGCTCAGAACACTCTCCTGCTTCATTCTGTGATGTATGCCCTGAAATAATTCATGTTTCCTTTGCTGTATTAAATGTTATMATGTTCGATCACATAAACAAARTATTTTCTCACAATAAAATTCGGGTCAGAGATCTTGGAATGTACATCTTGAGATTGTATCACTACTGCCATTAAGACCGGAGACCAGAATTTGCAACAGAAAGGCGGGTGGACTCGCAAGTTAGATCAATATCGGACAGATGGTGGGAGCAGTTACCAAGACCATCAGCACTGATGCCGAKGATAGAGGATAACATGTGAATGGAACTCTTCGGTAATCTCATTAAGCACCCATCTCAGTCCAGAAAACTATTCAGCAGATCAGCAATGCTGAAAAGATGACAGTATGAATATGCAACAAGGACTGGACACCAAATAGACTGTTGCAATATGGCCTCCGGGCAGAAAAACAGAGTAAGAACTGGCTGCATCAAGCAGACTTTGTGAACTGGGGGGTGTACAGGGCAGTAGAGACTGTACACATGGTTCACCCCAGCGTCGATCCTGGGCTCAGCTCTGCCTTTTGTTGTAGCTTCCTGGCATTTTGCCATTCTATTTCAGAATAAATTAATTTCATTCATTAATTGGGCRTTCTAATACGCTTCATTTATAACAATTCTGAAGTACTTCTTCAGAATATAGCAAATTGTTTTTATCARATGGGAGAACTAAAACCATCCTAAAATTACAGCTCAAACCAAAACAATTCAAATATTTTTGAGAACAGCTGCTCTAAAGAAATTCAAATCATGTAGCTAATGCCCTCTTCAACACTGCCTTTTTGGCTCAAATTGCTGGTCTGGAAGCCCTAAGTATACTATACATTGGTTTTAGTTTGCACCAAGTATTATCAGCTATAAAAACTGACATCTTATGTAATAAATTCATAAAAGCCTACATGCAATCTACGTAATACATATTTTTTTAAAAACCTACACAGTTTCCTGTCATTCAATACTTTTCTAAGCTTGAACAGGCACCCTTCCCATATAACATACCAGAATGGAAGGAGAAAGGTTTAGTAACCCTAAAGGAATACTACCCTCTTGAATATTAAGACTGATGGATATTAGGACAARGTAAGTCATTATGAAAAAATACATGTAGCCTGTGGATTTTATGGACAGATGCTGATTACTTGCATAATTTTTGGGAAAACCTGAGCAGCCAAAGCAGTTGTGCACTGCAGCTCAGATCAACGACCAATTAGCACAATCCTAGAGGAAATACTATTATTTTCACTAATTTTTAGTTAATACTAAATTTAGTTGATACTAAGAGTAAGTCAAGTCAACAAGCCCAAAGAGGAGTTGATTCACTTAATTTCCCCCCTGAAATTAAGAAAAACAAAAGGCCTGTTAGAGGTTAGGGTTTTTCCTTTTGTTTTCTTTCTCTTTGGGAATTTTCTCCCATTTTGTTGCTAAGAGACAATAACGATCAGGTACCTAATAGAGACAAAAGAGGTTGCCCTGGGAAGGGTGCAGTGTGGCTACTATGGCTACTCTCTTATCTGAGRGTTTCTCTCCAAGGGGCAGAGATACTGAGAGACTTGAGCTGGGAAATAAAGGGGGCTGGGGCAGCTCCGAGCTCCCTCTTGCTCTCTTGGCTTCGGAGAACAGTTGGGGCTGCTGCCTGGGAGGGAATTGGCTGCTGCTGCCAGAGCAGTAATGGTGAAATGACCAGAAATGCCATTTGGGACTATGTTTCTTCTACAAGACATGTACTAGAAAAATGATTTAGCCATAGTTACAGAAGACTATGGATAAGTTAAAACCTAACTCTATGAAAAAAAGAAAAAAAATATGCATTAACAAGAAACTCCCTATCCTCCAAGTAAGAAACAGAGAATGAAGAGATGCTGTTTTACAGATTATGWGTTCCAGCTTAACAGACAATAACTAAGATTATGTGATAATATCATCTATATTATATATACTATCATTTTACTTTTGTCAGAACAGGGCTGCTCTCACAGTGTGTACAGTGAGAAAACAAAAAAAAAGCACTACATATTTAAAACAAACASAGTATTAAAGAGAGACAAATCTGCAAACAGATTTTAAAATATTTCATTTTGAGCTTGACTACCCCCTTATTTGTAACCTAAACAATTTATATAAAAAAGAATTATTCACACATCAAAATCAATGTCCTATGCTTTATCATGTGATCTACAATGAATGTAAGCAATTACTTACGTTCAGTAAAGCATCAGTTTGGTAATCAGCAAGATATTAGCAAAAATTTGTAATACCAATGTTCCATTCTTAATATTTTAAAATTATATAGAATAGTTAAGTGCAGATAAGTACACTCTTAGGAAAAAGAACATGCTTGACTTTCTGAGGATCATTAGCAAGAAAGACCCTTGAGAGAAACGATGCTCACTTTTGGAATTTCAAAGGTTTATTAAACCTTAACAAAATACAACAGAAGACTGAATAAGGAGAAAGAACTGCTGGAAGCATGGAATAGCCATGGGCTCACCGACAAAATGGCTGCTCACCTTTTATGCCTTTGGTGTTGCATCAGGTAACCCTGGCYCCTCCCACAGTCTGCCAATCAACTCTTCTTTACCGTCCATTCGTGGAGACTGCTTTCTTGCAACTTGATTAGAGGTCAAGCGTTGCCATGCCATGCCCCATAGTAATAAGCCTGTCCTCCTCCCAAATGCCTCATGCCAGGGGCACAGGTACAGCCCCCCCTCTACCTGTCCTAACCACCAAGGCCGTTCCTTGGCAACCATACAGGGGGAAAGGGGACTATGGAGAGAACAGAGGATGCCCAAACAACAAGTCACAATAACATAACTATACATCGGTAAGACTTCTCTTTACACATAATATTCATCCCTTAATTGCGAGAGCCAACCATCACAGTAGTCATCTATAACAAACCTGTAGTGGGTAACTAATGGTGAAATAAAAATTGTCATAATTCCTAAAATTTTGCTGAAATTGAAACCAGTCTTGAAAAAATAATGTATCAAGAACAAAAGGCTTACCCATAGTTAAGATACAAAGATATAAGTGGAGTTGGCTTATGAATGAAATACCGGAGACAGATACTAACTGCAAAGCTGCAGGAAGAAGCCAAGAAGACTCCTTAAACACTGATACAGTTTAATACTTAGTCCTTTTTTTCCCATCCTGAAAGACCTTCCGCAATAGCTTCCTGATTAAAAAAGGAGCTTTTGTTTTAAATTTTCATTGATGCTGGAATATCAGTACTTTTCTTGTGTCTAACTTACTTTCGTGATATAGAACAGAGACAAAATGGAGTTGTTGTAAGTCTTCCAAATTTCATGAGACCTTCTCCATTATAAAAATTTTTTTACTTTATAGAAGGAAGGGCAATGAACTACTACTTTGAATTACTTATAATGGAAATCCAAATGTGAAACCAAAAAGAAAAGTACGAGGATACTCAGTAGGAAGTTGAATGCCATTCTTTCAAAATAGCAAAAATTCGTAACGAGAATTAATATGGAGAGTTGTTTTAAGTTAATGTTTTGCACAGACGTGAGAAGTTTGAAAGAGATCAGGAACAGAATCACAAAATGAACAACAAAGAAAAATCCTATTTAAATAATAACAGAAACCCCCCCAAAATGATTGTCAGCTAAATAAAGGTTCTGGAATGTGTGTATTACCTTAACAACGGGATTAAGCAGAACAACACCTGACTTCTTCGTAATGACTTGCTTTGTTGTGTAATGATGTTCTATGAGCTGAGGAATAGTTGGAAACCCAGTTCCTTCAAAACGATATTGATTCTGTATGGAGGCAAAAGGAAACATTTATTTCTCTATAAGCAATAATTTGAACAAGAAACTGCAAAAGTGCTTGACCAAACTTCCTCCACTAGTAACGACACAGAAAAAAATGTACACTTTTACAGAGTTCTTTTAGATTCCTTTTCTGACTGATTGAATAGGACCTATACTAACTTAACTGGAATCATAGTTAGGAAAATTATTAATTAATAAATGCAAAATTACTGCATCAGTCATTAAGGCAATATGATAAAAAAACCTACTAAACTCTTAATTTAATAAACCAGTTAAAATCAAAACAGAATAAAATATTTATTACAGAATAAAATAAAACTATTCTAAACCAGAAAAAACAATACCAATTTCTGAATTATTTCTAAGAATTATGGCAAGCAAACTAAAAAACCCGTATGATAAAAAACAGTAAGAGATAAACAGGAGATACAGAGTACTATCCTAATCTCATCTTCCATCATTTACTGTCTCCCAAAATTAGTTAATCCCTGGCATAGAGTATAGGATGTAGGATTGGTCCTTAATWAAGAGTATTTATCAGGAGATTCTAAAAGACTTAGAGAAAAAGGCAAGTCATACACAGGCTTCAAAGAGAAGCTGGGCAGGACCCTGCAGCTGACTGTGAAACACAATGAAGTCTCCTGCTCTCATAAGACTCAGCATCTACAGTTAGAGAGCTTTTCCCACAAGGTGGTAGATGCCATAAGCCAGTCTGACAATGCAACAACAAACAAGAACTGCAGAAAAAAAAACTCAGAGCACAGATGGTCATTCAAGTTCATTTACACAACTGGGATATGAACATTTCTACCMCTGGCATACATTCTTTCTAGCCCCCAGGGCTGAATTCCTTGYATAAAGCATTCTAAATTAATTGTTTTCCTTATTAAGGGTTATTATTAAGGGTTAAAGCATTAACTTCCTGAAAAATGTCACTGCTGTTGGTAAAGACAGCTGGGTCATGTCAGCTGTTTTTAACATTCACAGATCTCTATCATAAAAATGTTTTCATAGTATGAAGCCTTTGTTTATCAAATAGTGACTCAGCTTTGACTGACCATTAACACTAGTTCCCACTCCTTTCACATAAGCTCCTTCATATTTCTGTGCTGATAATCCAAAAAACCTGCTGTCCCAAGAGTCTCCGCAGCACAACCACCACTACTGCCTATTATTTCCTCATTCCAGATCCAACCACGTGCCCATCTGCTGCCATTTAAATAGATGGGTGCTTGGCCCCATTTGGAATGAGAGTGGGCAATGCCCTTTGATTCTGTGTATTTACATCCAATCCTGACCCTTAATAAGATCACTAACAACAACAGCAACAACAAAAATTAAAATGGCACAGTCCCATATAAGSAGAAGTGAAAACAATGGTAGCCCTGAATGACAGCAGTGAATTTTGATGCTAAATGATGAATTAATTTATCACACACATAGTTGTATCAAGATTAGCCTTTAAAATGATGGTAAAACCAGAGACTGAACACTTATACAACTAAAGGATTGCTGTTAAAACAAACGTCCTACTCTAATCTTTAGTACTTGATTCAGAAGAAAATACGGAGATTGTCAATGATCCAGGATTGTGGTTTGACCAATCAGAGACCCAATTCCATATTGTCCATTCCAATGTAAAGAAACAAAYAAATCCTTAGCACTAAACTCTCCTTGAACAAAACTGTTCATGAGTAAATCCCTCACTATATGACCCTAACACTCCCAGCACCTACYTTCTAGAGCTTAATAAGCTATTTCTCATTCTCAGAAAATCCACCCCATAGGAATGCATATAGAGTACTGAGCATCTTTAAGAAAAAAAAAGTGTTAACTTCCATGATTGACAAGAAAAATCTACCACAAATTAATCCCAGAGCAGATGAACATAATGCCCTATTAGTAAATGTACAAGCAGGTTAGATATSTTGACCTGACAATGCTGGGACTGTCCAAGCTAAGCAATATTAAACTGTATCAGTCTTACATTTCAAATATAACTGCTAAGAGAAAGTACAAAATTATGGAGAGAAAAAYAGCTTGTTTTGTTTTGCTGGAAACATGTGCCCCCCCCCCCCCCCCCCCCAAGAAGAGTCAGATTAAAGGCAGGCCCCAAAGTAATATTTGGAACTTGGACTTGAAGGTCCAATCTATCTTTTTGAAGATCTACTTGCCACATACAATGATTTGGGCAAAATTATTTCAGTTAGACCACCTATATAATGTGCATTTATTTCTGCTGCGTCAGATCAGGGAGCACCAAGTGCCTTGGTAAGATTTTAGGTACAGGTAATATTACTTTCTCATTTAGCACTCTAACACATCAAAATACTTTAAAAAAAATAATAACACTGACTGTGTGCTTGCTTCTACAATGAAAATTCTAGGTGAGAACTAATGAACACTCTCCAGCAGGACAAGTGTCTATAACCATTAATCCTAGAGAAACATTCCAACCTCTCTGAAGTTTGAAAAATATCACTGTTTCTCATTAAAAAAAAATAARCCAGGTACACAATATTAAGTTACCCCAGGCATGCTGAATCATCTGGGGATTCAGACAATGAAATTCCCTCAGTGTAATATCATTATGAGATTAAATTTGAGAATTTTTCTGTACATGGGAAACTTTATTACAAGAGACTGAAGAGAGAGTACTACTTAATTAAAACTGAGAATGATTTGCTGCAATTTCATCCTTCAATAAAAATTTATAGCAATGTTATGAGAACTGTCACAGTTTGAATAAGTTTAAAATTCTGCAAGGTAAAAATAAAAATATATACATTAAAAAAACCAAGCAATGCATTAAGAAGAACAAAAATATCTGTATAAAGATAATAATAATAATTAATATACTGTTCATTAAGTCATCAATTCTTCCTCAGAACAACAAGGGATTCAATGCTGGTTGTTAGAAGCATACACACTGCATGTAACATCCAGAAGCGTTTGTGTTATACTGAACAAATCAATAACCAAAGGACTACAAAGAAAATAAGCATCTCAAGTACAACAGGCACTTCAATTCCCATATAAAAAMCAACACAGATTATTTTCTTCTGCTTGGTTG
Source organism: Alauda arvensis (assembly GCA_902810485.1). NCBI lineage: Eukaryota > Metazoa > Chordata > Aves > Passeriformes > Alaudidae > Alauda > Alauda arvensis. Next base: position 5,405 of record CADDXX010001015.1, on the reverse strand, counting down.
TTTCCATTTTTTAGGAAGATGCAGTGGGATCTTTACAGTCTGAACTAGAAGTAGCCTAATTTGCACCAACTATGAAAATGAGTAACCAAATAACCAATAACCAAATAACCAATAACCAAATGTACATGCATGAATAAAGAGAAACTCCCAGATTTCAAAACATTTACAGAAATATCTTGGCTTGTCAGTTTAAGACCAAAGATACTGAATAACCTGATAGTTCATACTTTCCCTTTATTTCCCAAAATGACCTTTACCCCTGATTCCAGTACTGATGGAAATATTTCCAACAGCTTTCATATTTTCACAATCAGGCTAAATCCATCTGCTACAGTAAACTATGTAGGTCCTAAATTGAATATTCAGTCCTATATCAGAAACGTACATCAGCATATTGTATGATAAAGTGTCTCCGTTGTCCATCTGAAAACACAGAAAGGACATATTCACCGGGTTTCCCATGGCTCTCCCGCACCAAGAAGTCTCCTTGCTGTTTTAACAGCTCCTGGGCTTCTATTCTTGGAATTGCACCATGATACCAGTCTTGCTCAGCCAATGGTTTCTCAGTGGTTGAGATTACATCAAAGAACTTGGGAAAAATATTGAAAAAAAATGTTACTATAACAGCACACTTTTAGAGTTTACTTTTACATGAAAAGCATCACAATAATTTCTGGTTTATGTATCTAAATTATGTATTTCTATTAACCACAAGATCAAGGCTCTTACAGCTCTTACACTTGCACAAAAGCATATTGATCACTTTCTTTTTTGCTTACCTGAAAAATCAATATATCMAAAGCACAAATTTAAGTAATCATCCATAAAACCATGTAATATTTTTTATCTGCCCTGCTATTTTTCGTAAGCCAGACTGACCAACTCTTTCTCACACATTCTGACATGTTATTAAAAACTGAAAATTAATWATTTCTCTATCCAGACAGAAACTTCTCAGATACAAAACCATAATAAATTGACTCACAGAAAGCACTTGATTTGGATAAAYTGTTTTCACAAAATTTATCAACTGCATCCTAAATCAATTCAKAATTATAAGACTTTTTTTCCTAGCACATAGTGCAGAATACACACCTGAGTGCCCTTATGAACTCTAAGGTAAGAGTTTCTGACTATACAAAGACTGTAAAGAATGATTTTCACTAAACAGAACTGGCTGCAAATGGAATCTACTAGCTGTAAGTGGAAATTAATGAGTTTTAATATGTGATTTCACATATTAATTTTAACAGGCCTACATTATTTAAGAAAACACTTAAGAAAATGTAACATTTTGTCACTGACCACTTCAGATTTATTTGTTATGGGTAGGAAGGCAAGCCCTCATTTAAACTGGATGTAATTCAAAAAAATTGCCAGAGCTCACAGAAATTCTCACAGCCAGAGTGCTAAAACTCTGAATGGCATAATGCAGTGCACACTATGAGTAGAACAGGTATGTGAATGTTTCTCAGCCTCCTGAACTGCACCTAGGTAACAGCATGGAGATCTACATCTCAATATAGTACAATCAAACAGATGCAAGTAAAACACACTGAATTAACCTCTGCTACTGATCTGCCCTGATAAAAACCCAGGCTGGAGGCCATCTGTACATTTAAGGTTTTTCTCAGAAGATACTTAAGATTACAATGCCTAGTTCAAAAAATACTAGGAACCGTCTCAGACTCTCAGAGAGTGGAAATGAGCAGACCCAAGAATGGGAATCTATGCAGCAATTCTTGTTTCCAAATACCTGCAATTCTTTAGCACTTGCATAAATGTTTACCTATTAAAAAATATCTTTGTTGGCTTCTGGTTGCCTAATTTATACCTCAAAGGACTAGTTTAGTCCAGGATCTTGATGAAAAACTGGAGAACATATTTAAGAATCTAATAGATCCTTGTGTTCTCCAACATCAACGGACACAGAGAAACATCATGGACGAAATTCTCATCAAGGAAAATTTTAGACCTGAGACTTGAAACAAGCACTATAACCAATGGGCTCACCACGAGAAAGAGTGAGTGTGCTCTGTCAGAGAATCAAAGATAGGAAGGAGTATGTCAGAAAAAACTACAGCTTGAAGACAAATTGCACAGAGTTTTTAGAAGCAAAAGCTGTACTGCAAGGTTATGCATTTATCACCACAGTGAACTGCTAAAAAGCAGAGATATTGATTGGCCAAGAAGGTAGTCATATCTTTCAATTTCATCAACAGTTAAAAACATCCCAGGTGAAAGCTGTCCATCACTGTTAGGTGACATTATGTCATTTTCTTTCACAAATTTCTGAAAGAAAGACAAAAGCTTTCAAATGTTAGACAGTGTTATTTACTTGAACATTTATTGTTCAAAGATGCAGAGTTTGAACTGAAATAAAACCTAGACCTCTGTTATGTTCCGAGCAGCAAACCCTTTAACTCAGGAGCAGATTTCCACTTGAGAGGGACTGTTACTAAGGATAAAAGGACAGTAGAGAGTTACCAATCTAATTCATGGCCTTCACGAAAGAAAGCTTAAAAAAACACCCAACCTGACATGTAATTTATTTTATGGCTTTAGAAAGGAAGCCACCAGATTGTAACATCTGCTCATGTACAAAACAGGAGCAGGCTGAGGCACCATTCAGACAAATCAGGATCAAATCCCAAAACATCTTAAGAGCCKTTATGACAGAGAAAGAGCTTATGAAAGGAAAACAGAGCATTTTCGACATAGATAACTATGGTGTTGTCTATAACTCTATCATCAATTTTCCCTCTCTTTGAAATTTGATTAAAGTATTATTTTTACTTTAGAAAGAAACAGTGGAAATTCCACAAAGTTTTCTCTGTTGATTGTCTTTCACTTTACCTTACCTTTACATATCAAGGTGGTTTTGTTGATGAACTAAGTGGCAAACATTCTTGTCTTGACTGTTATTAAAATCACACAGTCTTCTGATTCCAACATATTTTCTCTATGATACAATATTGACCCTGACTGGCTATAGAATAAAACATGGCTGAAAGCTCAGAAAAAAACAGTACCAATGCAGGATATATATATACTTTAATATTGACTTCAACTCAGTTTACTACTATTAGAACTAATATTTCTACTGCCTTTTATAGTTAGAATTACATCACAGATCAGCCTTTGAGGAGAATAGAGGAGAAAAAAAAAAGCTACCTGCACAAAATGAAATTCCCACCTATTTTCTTTAAACTCTACTTAAATGTCAGCCAGAAAGTTAATATGACAAGTTTATATTCTAGGTCGTAATGTTTTACAATCTCATTTAGGGGATGGATCTCTTCCTCATTTGCATGTGCACTTACAGAAGCACTCAATGATTCAACAGCCTAAAGGAAGAAATATTGCTTCTATGATTTTTGTTGCTAATTTGGCTGGAAGGTAACAATAATTAACCAAACTGTGAAGAAAGAAAGGAACTCACACTGAAAATTTAAACTCTTCCTCCCTCCCCCTCTCTTTTTTTTTTTTTTTTTGTCTTTTTTCCCCTCAAGATTTTCATTTATTGCCATATTTCACTCATGGATTATTGGGTGGGGCTGGGGAGTGTGTCTTTATATATTTAATCACACTTTTTCTTCCATGAAGAGATGGCCTAATGTATTTTATCGTGMTCCTCATCAATCTAGTACTGTCCTCTTTTCCTTATATTGAGCCCCTTTCTCTCTCCCTGTTTAACYATCCATTAAAACATATGCTCTTCTCCAACAGTAAAAAGAAGCAGTCCTCAGCTGCTTCCCTTATTTCAAGAAAAAAACTGAGCAAACAGTAGTGTGTTACTTCTAACTCCAAAAAATTGTATGTTATTCCTGCACTTGCACTACCAATTAGAGAAAAATAATAATGGGGATGATATTTTATTACACTAATAGCATGCTCAATATTGTATTTTTGTATATATTCAGAATGTAAATGTTCAGTAATTCCTTATTTTGCATCTTTGAACAAACAAAACATTTTCTCAAGGTATTTTTTTCTCTCACAGTGTAAAAGAGCAGCACTGACACAAATGAGAATGTAAAGCAATAAATTCATGTTGATAATTTGAAGTGATACCCTATGGAATATTCTGTCTCTGTCTACCTGGCTTATTCCCACATGCTAATAATACACTATCTGAAACAAGCATTAATTCCACCTATCATCCTACAAACAATAAAAAAAGGGCCTATAAAGAAAAGCAGATGTTTGTGTCAAGCTCAAATGTCTAACAACAAACAAAAATATGCAGAAGGGCAGAAGCTGGCATTCATGATGCAATTTGTTCAGACTCTTTATTCAGATTATTCACMGCATTTTCTTACTGGTACATGAAAGCTACCCCCACTGTTGTGTTTCCTCTCTTCATCTGATTAAACTTACAGTTCTTGCTGTTACAGAAAATTGGCTTGCATTTCATCCAAGAAAAACTACCTGAATCCTTAGCCTTGTTTCTTTCTCTTCAAACTACACTTTTATTCTGTATTATTAATTACCTTCTTATTCTGAGAGCATATATAAAATTTTCARTGTCAACATACAAGAATCTCTGCCTGCTTTTAGAATGGCACAGTTTCCCTATGACTTTTTTCAGATGACATACAAAAAATTAGTCCCCTCAAACTTATATAAACAAAATTCAATTTATCCCACCAACCAAAAATACTGGACAATGTTTTTAATACAGCACCACATTTAAACCAAGATATTCCTCCACTTCTAAACTTTTATTATATTTTAACATTAAATACTTAGAAATACTTTAAAAATGTTTAATACTTAAAACAAGTACTTTGAAAAGGGGTAGGTAAGATCCTACTTTAGACTAGACTACATGAGAAGATAAGTACCAATTCTTTTCCAAATCTGCTTTGAGATCCCTTTTTGTACYGATCTATTAAAAAAACCCACAATTTTTAAAGGTCTATTAGTATTACTTTATAATATACATTCAATAACCACTTTTAACATTTCATTGATGGATAACAAGCTTTAAGTACCAGTTTATATAWTTAGAAAGAAAGCGTGGTTATGATCCACATTTAATCGCTAAGTACTAATTTGTGACGCAAATTTTAGCTGTATACACATGGTCAGCTTTTCTAACACATAAAATCACTAAATCAAAATACAGAGCACAACTGAAAATTGGCCAGTTTATATATTCTAACTTTGAAGTAATTTAGGTGTCACATAAGCAACAGGAAATCAACATTGCACTTGTGTTGGGGSTTAGATTTGGTTTTGTTTTGTTTTGTTTTGCCCTTGGAATTTTTTCCCTAGAGTTGCTGAGACACTGATGATTATCACTGTCTTTACACTGATAGTTAAAGGTGTGATTATCGGTACTTAAAGACAAAAGAAACCAGGGAAGGAAAGACCTGAAGGGACAGAGGAACTGGGGGCTG